>ML248589.1:19516-30317 GCA_005239495.1 Nicotiana undulata | reverse complement strand
TTATTATATTTGACTTCGACCGCTTTACACTATTTTAGAAGTGTAATTTGAGCGTATCAATCCTTTCATACCGGGGTGTTCGACAGTTAACGAGCGTTGCACGCGATAGAGTAAGAACAAGGAATCACCATTTTACAACTTCACATAGCACGGGGTATGTGGAAATTAACGAAGACAATCAGAGAATAGAATCTTACGTCTCAACACATTAGAACGATCACTTCACATAATCTCAAACAAGGTACACATACCATATGCTCGAACACCAACGAGGAGATTCTACAAGGGTTAAAATTAGCCATACATGCCTGGAGTCGAGTCTCCCTTTTCAACTTTTACTCACAATCACCGAACCGACTAGTACCGTCAATCTAGTTCACAATTAAACATATTCAACTTAGAATTGGAAGTCATGCAGGCAATTCAGACTCTCTCTCAAGCAATTTGCCAAACACTATGTGAACCCACTAGGTTACCAACCCTATCTTTGTGAAGTTTTACCCCAACCCACTCCCTCTTACTAAATTAACACCATTAATAAACATGCATGCAAGGTCTTAGTTACTAATTTCAAGAGTCAATCCATGCCAACCCTCTTTTTGTTTAAAATCAGAAAATTTATATAAAAGGGGATTGGGAATCCTTACCTGCTAGAATGGGGAAGAAGGAGATTGCTCGAAATACCGGGCCTGAGAGACCTTGAAAATCACTCTAATGGAAGGGCCACTTCCTCTCTCAAGAACTCTCCTTTACTTCTCTCTATTTTGTTCAAAACTTGTTAAAATGAAAGGGGGGCAGGGGTTAAATGAAACTGAGGTCGGGTATAAAATTTTAGAAAAATAACAGACCGTGTCGAATATGCGGTCAGGAATGCGATCACATTCCTGACATGTTGTTCGCATTTTGGACCGCAGAATGGCCCCCAGGTGGGCCAAATTTTGAAAACATTCTGCCCGGGTATGCGACCACTATGCGGTCCGCATACACATTATGCGATCGCATTGTGCGTCGCATAACACCCCTTTAGTTAAACAGTGATCTGCATGTGTATGCGACCACTATGCGGTCCGCATACACGTTATGCGATCGCATTGTGCGTCGCATAATACCCAATTTTTGGAAAAATTAAGTTCTTTCAAATCCCGGGGTATTTTTACAAAAATCAAGGTCCGATTTAAGAGTTTCCTTAGAGGTATCAACTCGGGGACTTATTCGGGCGATATTTTAAGCAAGAAATTTTACGGGTCTTCACACTAAGGTTGGGAATCTGGGTCGTGACAAGTTGGTATCAGAGAACTAGGTTTACTTAGGTCTCACAATCCACGAACAAGCTTAGTAGAGTCTGAAGGATCGGTACAGAGACGTCTGTACTTATCTCAGGGGCTATTGAGTTAGGAAACAACTCCATTTTTATTTCTATTCTATCGTGCGATTATTATATCTCAAATACTGATTTGGATTCTCTTATTCTCTCGCAGATGGCGAGAACACGTGCTTCATCTTCCGCTGACCAGATTTCCGGACCTCCAGCGGCAGCAGCTCCTACTGGGGGCAGAGGCTGATGCCACGCGAGAGGCCGAGGCAGGGGCAGGACTCAGTCCATTGCTAAGGTTGCAGCCACGGCTGCGGAACCCCATATTGAGATTAATGAGGGGGTTCCGGCTCAGACTGTCCCAGCGGGACCAGCTCAGGTTCCCGAGGGGTTTATTTCTACCTTAGTTCTTCAGGATGCTTTGGTCCATTTAGTGGGCCTTATGGAGAGTGTGGCCTAGACTGGCACCTTTCCTGTTGCAACAGCCGTATCTCAGGCTGGAGAAGGGGTCCCGACTCCTACTACCCACACTCCAGTTCAGACTACACCTCAGGTTCAGAACCTAGTAGCCAATCCCGTTGGGGTAATTCAGCCAGTTGCAGCAGTGCCACCCGCTAATGGGGTAACCATGTCATCAGATGCTTTATGGAGACTTGACATGTTCATTAAGCTGTTTCATGTCCATTTCAGTGGTTCTACTTCGGAGGATCCACAGGAATATCTGGATAGTTGTCATGAGGTGTTGCGTAATATGGGTATTTTGGAGACCAATGGGGTCGATTTTGCAGCTTTTCAAATGACTGGTTCCGCCAAGAAATGGTGGAGAGACTATTTGTTGACAAGGCTAGTGGGATCGCCTGCTCTAACTTGGGATCGGTTTTCTTATCTCTTTTTGGAGAAGTTCTTACTTGTCACTACTCGAGAGGATAAGCGTCGTCAGTTTGAGCGACTACAGCAAGGCAACATGACTGTGACTGAGTACGAGGCTCGTTTTGTGGATCTGGCTAGACATGCTATCCTTATATTACCCACAAAGAGGGAGAGGGTCAGACGGTTTATTGATGGACTTGCTCAACCCATCAGGTTGCAGATGGCCAAGGAAACAGGGTTCGAGATTTCTCTTCAGGATGCAGCTAATATAGCTAGAAGGGTTGAGTCAGTTCTTGGGATGGGAGGTCAGGGGTCAGACAAGAGACCTCGCCACTCTAGTGTTTTCAGTGGTGCCTCATCTAGAGGCGGGACGTCATTTAGCAGAGGCCATTCTTCCAGACCATTCCATTCAGCTCTACAGGTTTCACATGGTACTTCAGGGGGTCGTGGCTCTTATGTACCTCCTTTTGCTCAGCCAGTCTACAGTGCTCCTTCAGCTCCTATTAGAGCACCTCCTCTGTAGAGTTATTATCGTGGTCAGCCGGTTCGTCAGGGTCAGTCCTTATATCAGGAGGGATGTTTTGAGTGTGGTGAGTATGGACATGTTCGAAGAGCTTGTCCGAGATTTCTGAGTAGTCAGCATCAGTCCCAGGGTTCTCATGCCATAGTTCCGGCACCAACTGCAGTACCACCTGCCCATCCAGCAAGGGGTAGGGGTCAGGTAGTCAGAGGTAGAGGCCAGAATGTTAGAGGTGGAGGACAGATAGCTAGAGGTGGAGGTCAGTCTGCTAGAGGTGGAGGTCCTCCCAGAGGTGTGGTTCAGGGTGGTGGGGCTCAACCCGGCTATATGCTTTTCCAGCTAGGCCTGAGGCAGAATCCTCCGACGCTGTTATTACAGGTATCATCTCAGTTTATGATAGAGCTGCTTCCATTTTGTTTGATTTGGGGTCTACTTATTCGTATGTTTCCTCCTATTTTGCCTCGTATTTGAATGTGCCCCGTGATCCCTTGAGTGTTCCCGTCTATGTGTCTACACCGGTGGGGGATGCTATTGTGGTAGATCGAGTATATCATTCGTGCGTGGTAGTAATTAAAGGTCTTGAAACTAGTGTTGATCTTTTACTTCTAGACATGGTTGACTTTGATATTATATTGGGCATGGATTGGTTGTCGCCCTATTATGCCATTTTAGACTGTCACGCCAAGACAGTTACTTTAGCCTTACCGGGGTTGCCTCGATTAGAATGGAAAGGGACTCCTGGTCATCCTGCTTGTCGGGTAATTTCATATGCTAAGGCTCGTCGCATGGTGGAGAAAGGGTGTTTTTCTTATTCTGCTCATATTCGTGATTCTGATGCTGAGGTATCTTCTATAGAGTCAGTTCCTATCGTGCGTGAGTTTCCTGAGGTATTTCCTGCAGACCTGCCGGGTATGCTGCCCGACAGGGATATTGATTTATGTATTGATGTGGCTCCAGGCACTCAGCCCATTTCCATTCCTCCATATCGGATGGCCCCACCAGAAATGAAAGAATTGAAAGAACAGTTACAAGATTTGCTAGATAAGGGTTTCATAAGACCCAGTGTCTCGCCTTGGGGTGCACCGGTTTTGTTTGTAAAGAAGAAAGATGGGTCAATGAGAATGTGCATCGACTACAGGCAACTGAATAAAGTTACTATCAATAATAAATATCCGTTGTCGAGAATTGATGACCTATTTGATCAGCTTCAGGGTGCTAGAGTGTTTTCGAAAATTGATTTGAGGTCAGGCTACCATCAGCTGAAGATTAGGGCGTCCGATATCCTTAGGACAACCTTTCGTACGAGGTATGGGCACTATGAATTTTTGGTTATGTCTTTTGGGTTGACTAATGCTCCCGCGACCTTTATGGACTTAATGAATCAGGTTTTCAAGCCACATCTGGACTCTTTTGTGATCGTGTTCATTGATGACATTCTTATATACTCCCGCAGCCGGGAAGACCATGAGTAGCATCTCCGTATAACACTTCAGACTTTGAGGGATAATCAGTTGTATGCCAACTTTTCTAAATGTGAGTTCTGGTTCGATTCAGTAGCCTTTTTGGGTCATATCGTATCAGTTGAGGGTATTCAGGTTGATCCTAAGAAGCTATAGGCAGTCAAGAACTGGCCTAGACCCACCACAGCCACGGAGATTAGGAGTTTCTTGGGTTTGGCCGGTTACTACCGTCGTTTTGTTGAGGGGTTTTCATCCATAGCATCCCCAATGACTAAATTGACTCAAAAAGGTGCCCCATTTAAATGGTCAGATGAGTGGGAGGCGAGCTTTTAGAAGCTTAAGACAGCCTTGACTTCAGCACCGGTGTTGGTGTTACCATCAGATTCAGTTTCTTTCACGGTGTATTGTGATGCTTCTCGAGTTGGCCTTGGACTAGTGTTGATGCACGATAGAAGGGTGATTGCATATACGTCTTGTCAGTTGAAAGTCCATGAGAAGAATTACTCTTTTCATGATTTAGAGTTAGCGGCTATTGTTCATGCTTTGAAAATTTTGAGGCATTATCTTTATGGCGTGCCGTGTGAGAGTTTTACTGACCATCGAATCCTCAGTACTTATTCAAGCAGAAAGATCTAAATTTGAGGCAGCGGAGGTGGTTAGAGTTGCTAAAATATTATGATGTCACTATATTGTATCACCCGGGGAAGGCCAATGTGGTGGCCGATGCGTTGAGTAGAAAAGCGGTGAGTATGGGCAGACTTGCGTATATTCCAGTTGGAAAGAGACCATTGGCTTCAGACATTCAGACTTTGGCTAATCAGTTCGTGAGGTTGGATATTTCGCCCAGCAATGTCCTAGATTATACTGTCGCTCGGTCTTTTCTAAATGATCGTATCCGATAGCGGCAGGATGATGACCCACATTTGGCGGTCCTTAGGAACACGGTTCGGAACGGTGATGCCAAGCAGGTTACAGTTGGAGATGATGTCGTTTTGAGGATGCAAGGTAGGTTGTGTGTGCCTAATGTTGATGGCCTCCGTGAATTGATCCTTGAGAAGGCTCACAGCTCCAAGTATTCTATTCACCCAGGTGCAGCAAAAATGTACCAAGATTTGAAACAACATTTTTGGTGGAGAAGGATGAAAAAGGACATTTTGGCTTATGTGGCTCGTTGCTTAAATTGTCAGCAGGTAAAATATGAGCATCAGAGACCTGGTGGTTTGCTTCAGCAAATAGAGATTCCTGAGTGGAAGTGGGAGCGTATCACTATGGACTTAGTTGTTGGGCTCCCACGGATTCAGAGGAATGCGGTTTGGGTTATTGTGGATAGGCTGACTAAGTCAGCACACTTCATTCCAGTGGCTAGTACTTATATTTCAGAGCGGTTGGCTGAGTTGTATATTCGGGAGATTGTTCGCCTTCATGGGGTGCCTGTGTCTATCATTTCTGATTGGGGTACGTAGTTTACTTTTCACTTTTGGAGGGAAGTTCGGCGTGAGTTGGGTACCCGAGTAGAGTTGAGTACAACATTTCACCCTCAGACTGACGGGCAGTCCGAGCGTACCATTCAGATATTGGAGGACATGCTCCGCGCTTGTGTTATTGACTTTGGAGGTTCATGGGATCAACTCTTGCCGTTAGAAGAGTTTGCTAATAATAATAGTTATCAGTCGAGCATTCAGATGGCTCCTTATGAGGCGTTATATGGTAGACGGTGCAGATCACAAGTTGGATGGTTCGATACAGGAGAGGCTCGGTTGTTGGGTACCGACTTAGTTCAGGAGGCCTTAGATAAGGTCAAGGTTATTTAGGAAAGACTTCGTGCAGATCGGTTTAGGCAAAAGAGTTATGCCGATCGAAAGGTTCATGATGTAGCGTTCATGGTTGGAGAGAGAGTATTGCTTCGTGTGTCGCCCATGAAGGGTGTGATGAGGTTTGGGAAGAAAGGCAAGTTGAGCCTAGGTATATCGAGCCGTTTGAGATTCATGATAAGGTGGGTGAGGTATCTTACAGACTTGCATTGCCTCTAGGGTTATCCTCGGTTCATCCGGTATTGCATGTGTCGATGCTCCGAAAATATCATGGTGACCCGTCCCACGTGTTAGATTTCAGCTCTATCCAGTTGGACAAAGACTTGACTTATGAGGAGGAGCCGGTAGCTATTTTAGACTGCCAGGTTCGCCAATTGAGATCTAAGAGTTATCCTTGAGTTCGAGTGAAGTGAAGAGGCCAGCCCGTTGAGGCAGCTACTTGGGAGTCTGAGTCAGACATGCAGAGTAGATACCCACACTTGTTCGCCACTTCAGGTAAATTTCTATGTCCGTTCGAGGACGAACATGTGTTTTAGAGGTGGAAATTGTGATGACCCAATGGGTCATTTTATAAAATTAGACTCCGTTCCATGCTTAATAGCCATAAAAAGACGAAAATTAAATACCTCAATTTGTGTGTGCAGTCCGGGCGTGAAACCGAAAAGCTTTTATATGAAAATATGAGAAATAGTGATTCTTAGAATTTAAATTTGATAAAAGTTGACTTTGGTCAATATTTTTATTAAACAGACCCGGATCCGTGTTCCGACGATCCCGGGCGGTCCGAAGTAAAATAGGACTCGGGCGTGTGTCCGAAGATGAATTCCGAGGTCCCAAGCCTTAGAAATCATTTTTTGAAAGAAATTGTTTTGCTGAAATGTTTATGAATTAAAGAAAAGAAATAATGCTAAAAATCACTGGTATCGGGCCCGTATTTTGGTCCCAGATCCCGGCACACCTTTATTATGATATTTAAAGGTTAAACGTGAAATTTGGTGAAAAACAGAGTTCGTTTGACGTGATTCGGACATCCGGTTGAGAAATTATGAACTTTAAGAGTTTTTGTTGAAAATGATGAGTTTTAAGGTTTAATTCATAGATTTACATGTTATTTTCATGCTTTTATCACACGAGCAAGTCCGTATGATGTTTTTAGACTTGCGTGCATTATTTGTTTAGAGCCCTGAGGGCTCGGGTAAGTTTCGGATAGGCCACGGGGTGTTTTTCATTTACAAAGAACTGCTGGTTTTTCCTTCTTCTGGTATCCAGGTTTTTGTGCTATGCGATCGCATAGGCAGGATTGCGATCGCATAGATTAATCACTAAGGGTCCCAAAAATTGGCTTATGCGAATGCAGCTCCAGGTGTGCGATCGCGAAGCACTGTCCAGGTAAGCTGTGCGATCGCATTGGGTACTACGCGACCGCATTGTGCAAAATCAGGCCTGGGGGAGGGAGAGATCGATACCTGTGCGAACGCACACCCCGCCCCCCGATCGCAGTGCCCAAACCCCCTTACCCTATGCGATCGCATATCATTACCCGCGATCACATAGTTGCCCAGCCCATCTATTATAAATATCTTTTAAAAATCGGGCAGTACCCTTTCTTCTCCAAATTTTCGAGGTTCCAGCCCTAAAAATGATTTTTCTTCAACAATCTTCATCCCAGATTCATAGGTAATCAATTCCAAACTTTGTTCGTTCAATTCCTTACTATTTTACATCACTTTTAAAGCAAAAACAAAGAAATTTCATGGTAAAAATTGAGGGTTTGGGTAGAATTAGGGAGTTTTGTAAAAATCGAATTTTTATATCAAATTAAGGTCGGATTTCAAAACTAATAGAATATTTGGGTTCATGGGTGAATGGGTAAACTTAATTTTGTCCGAACCCCGAGTTTAGACCAAGCGAGCCCGGGGTCAGATTTTCACCTTTTTTGAGAAAACTTAGGAAAAATTATATTTTTCAATAAAGTTAGTTCCTTTAGCAATAGTTAATGATATTAAGTTAATTGTGATTAGATGCGAGCAAGTTAGAGGTGAATTCAAAAGGAAAAGCAATAATTGAGCAGTGAGTGGCCTGCGGAATTGAGGTAAGTGTTTGGTCTAACTTTGGCTTGAGGGAATAGGAATCCCCACTTGCTTGCTATGTGAAATGCATGGGTGTGGTGTATAGGTGAGGTAACGAGTATCTACGCACCACCCAAGTTGTTGGTTAAACATGATCCCCTTTCCCGTTCCCCACTTATTTGATCATTATCTTACTTGTTATATGTTCATTATTGTTTCTATGACTATTTGGCCTTGTTGATTTGTTGTTAAATATTGTTGTGACTATTTGGAAAGAGTATTGGTTGTTTGAGCTGGTTTCCTTGTGATATAAAACGGTTCAGAGGTTTGAAATTGTTTTTACGAAATCAATGTATATATTTTGATATTCTTCTTGGTTTCATGGTTGAGAGGATATTGATGAAGTTATGAGAAAAATGCAGTTTATTATTTATATTTGTTGAGACAAAAATATTGTGAAAGGCTTGGCCTGAATTGTGAAATTTATGAATAAATTGATATGATACGTCTGGTGGGAGCGGGTTGCACGCCGCAACAAGGAGTGATAAGGGTGGACAAGTGGGATCGGGTTGCACACTGCAACAAGAGTAATAAATGTGATATTTTAGGGAGGAGGACAGGTGGGAGCGGGTTGCACGCCGCAACAAGGAGCGATAAGGGAGGACATTTATATTTTACTGATTTTAAAGAAAAAGAAAATAAAAGTTTTGAAACGTTAAATTGCCTATTTTACTACTCTTTAAATATTTTAGCGTTATTTTTATTTAAAGTTAAAGTTTGGAAATTTGGAAATTTAATTGAGAATTGGTTATAGCCGAGTTATTTTATTTTGTCGCAACACTTATTTATCTATTTGGTTAGATTTCTTTCTTGCTTTGTTATTTATTGTTGTTATCGATTATATTGTTGAAGCCCCGCCTTAGCCTCGTTACTACTTCACCGAGGTTAGGCTCGGCACTTACTAAGTACATGGGGTCGGTTGCACTGATACTACACTCTGTGCTCTTTTGCACAGATCCAGGTACTAGTTAGTTGTAGAGGATTTCAAGACGACCACCGATTCATTTGGAGACACGAGGTACATCTGCCGGTGTTCGCAGATTCCGAGAGTCTTCCCCTATTTTTACATACACTGTTTTATATTATTCAGAACAGTTACAGTATTTCTTTCAGCCATTATTTGTAGTATTGTTTAGTAGTTCGTGGATTGTGACACCAGACCCTGGGGTAGTCTTAGAGTTATTTTTATAATTAGTTCGTGCTTCAATTTTCTTAATGGGTCATTATTATTATTTTATTTTATTGTTGTTGGAAATTATTCTAGTTAAGTTCATTTGGAATTTATTTATTTATGCTTAAGTAATTAATTAAGAAAATTAGTTAATCGATTTCTAACATTGGCTTGCCTAGCAAGTGTGGTGTTAGGCGCCATCACGATCCCTAAGGTTGGGAATCTGGGTCGTGACATAAAAGCCCCAGGGCTATCTGTATTTCGAACTCGAGCAAACATCCACTCGACTATTGAGCCCACTAGGCTAACCGAGTTAGAGAAACTTTTCGCTCAAGGGCTATCAACGGGCTATCTTTACTCCAAGAGTCAAGGCATGACTCTCACCCAACTCAGGCTTAAGAGTCCCGGTAACCCGAGTTCGCATCAAATCAATCAAAGCTCAGTCCGAGGGATAACAGAAGACCTTAAGGGGCATGATATTAATCAAACAAAAAAGGGGGAGAGTTTTTTATATCGCGGGCCCGATATTCGGACTAATCATTGGAATCATACATGCAGATTTGTGTAAACAAAGGCAGAATAAAATTCAACACGAATCGAAGGCAAAATGAATAAGCTCTTATATTAATAAGGGATATTTACAAAGTCCACAAGGGGTCCTTACACTGAAACAAAGAAGCATAAAACAATAGACGAAAGGCCTAATCTATTGCCGAGGGCGTGCTCTCAAGAGTAACATCTTCAAGAACCTCCTCCTAAGGGACTCCATTTCGACCTTTTCAAGCGGCGTCTTCGAGACCCCTTCCAAAGAAGCAATAGGCGAAGAAGGGGCTATATCCTGTCAAAGAGCAAAAGATTTTAACAGGCAGAGAGAATTGTGGCCTGGTGGAAAATTTGGTGAGAATGGGTCTCGCCAGCACTACTATTGTGAAGCCACTTCTTGAGACATTGTACCGGTGTGGGATGCAAAAGTTAGTAGATATTTCCACCTCACTCCACGAAAGGTGAATAGATTGAAGTTCCACACTCGGTTGAAGTTAAGAGAGATGAGCAGCGGTGTAAGGACTACATATTTTCCGATATGAAAACCATTTGGTTCCCCTCTCTCATTTTCTCGGTCCAACAACAACAATAACTCAATATAACCCCTCTCAGTGTGGAAGGGCTTTGAGAAGGGAGCCATGGCCTGACTCACCAAGCCGTCGCCGTATGACCTTATTGCTATAGGTTTGAACCCTAAAAATAGGAATTTGGAGAAGGGCGTGGAGAAAGGAAAGGATCGAAGGCTGTTGAAGAAAGAATGGGTGAAATTAAGGATCAAACAATCCCTCATTTATAGAGGGTCGGTAACCTTACTGACGTCGCAATTAATGTTTCTGGGTAGACGAACCGGCGGCGCAATCATCACTTTTGGAAAAATGGACCAGCAGTGTATTCAATGTTTCTAGGGAGATGATTCGATGGGACGTTTCAAATCACCTCCTAAGCTTGCGTCATGAGCATGACGCCATCGTGTGGGGGGGGGGGG
>ML248589.1:6533-19470 GCA_005239495.1 Nicotiana undulata | reverse complement strand
GGATGGCGGCGACGGGTGGGGGGGGGGGGGTCCGAGAGGATTGCAATCGATGTCGTTTCTTATCGTTCCACTCTAAGAAACGCGGGGACTATCTATAAATGGCTAAAATCGGAAAGACCAATTTTATATTTATTGCGGCATTTCGTGGACCATCCGCATGAGGTTTGAAGTATTGTTCAAGGACCGACCCCGAGTGTTCCCTATGACCTACCTCGAGGCAACACAAGACGATAACGGTCTCAAGCGTGCAGCACGGGGGCGAGGGCGGCCAAGCCTGCAACGAAAGTACAAGTCCGTACGGTGACATTAAATAGTTGTGCCAGCTATTCTATTTTGTAATAAATGCTTATGTACTATGTTGGGATTTTCCCTCCTATATAAAGGGGACCCTTGTCATTTTTTGTACATATGATATTCAATACAAGTAGCGAGAACATTCTCTGCTCTCTAACTCATCTATTGTCTCTTTACTGATTTATTACTTACATTTATTGTATTTCATTAGTTGTTCTTCATTTATTACTCACCATTGATCATACGTAGCATACTTCGAAACCCATAAGATTTTTATAGCTTCATCAATATCCTGTATCTGACCCTGAGCCTCGACCTCGAGGACCCATCTAGGCCAGCTTCGTACCCCCGACTCGAAGCAGTCTGGTTTGCTTATTTTCGATTTCATATCGCTCTTACTCTGTTTGTTTCAATCACACTTAGTATCTACTGCTTAACAACTAGCATTAAAATAAATCGCATATTTTTAGAACCACATAATTAAATTTAATTATAGTTACCATTTTCAAGGTAAACACTTTCAGCTCAATGAAATTTGTTGGTGCGCTCCATTTGCTCCGGAGTTGCCAATTTGGTCAGTATGCATTGGGCACGTATTGATTGGTATGTTGGGGCCCTGTCCCAGTCTTATGAAGGTTATGTACTCTTAGAGGCTTGTAGACATATGCCATGTATAAGAAAGAATGTATGGCTCTGTCGTCCTATGTTCAGTGTACAAGTGATTATTTTGACCTTATAGGCCCGTACGTCATATGTATAAGTCAGTACATCAGGTTGGGTCGTTTTATGTCGAGTGACCTCTCATGTTTTATTCTTGTTACCTCATACATCCCTTCTGGCCCATTTACCCGTGTTGATGTAATGAGAAATATACGTTACGTTGGTACTCGGTTGAGTAAGGTCACCGGGTGCCCGTTGCGGCCCATCGGTTTGGGTTGTGACATATGGAATAAATAAAAAAAACATATGTTTACCTTGAAAATGGTAATGACAATTAAATTTGATTGTGTGGTTCTAAAAATATGTGATTTATTTTAATACTAGTTGTTAAGCAATAGATGCTAAGTGTGAGTTGGGGGAATAAGATAAGAGTAAAATATAGTGGAAATATGCAAACCAAACTGCCCTAGATCGGGGTCTCGAGTTGGACGAGGTAGGGCCTCGAGGTCAAGGTGCGGTATCGATAAATGATGGTTGATGGGAGAACTAACAGTTCTAAGGGCCTCGAAGAAGGGGTTCTTTATGATCAATGATAAGTAATAAATGAAGAACAATCAATGAGACACAATAAGTGTAAGTAATAAAGCAATAAAGAGACAATATAATATGTTTGAGATAGAGAGCAGAGAATGTTCTCTTTGTTGTATTGAATATCTGGTGTGCAAGAAATGATAAGGGTCCCATTTATATAGGAGGGGGGAATCCCAACATTGTACATAAACATTTATTACAAAGATATGCAGCTGGAATAGCTATTTAATGCCACGGTACAGACTTGTACTATTCTCGCAGACCTGGTCAACTCTAACCACGTGCCTATCAGAAGCTTCCCGCTCGTCTATGATAGCCACCGATTTATATTGCTTCGAACCTTCTTAAGGCGGCCAGTGGAAAGCCATAATAACCGTAAAATTGGTCTCTCCGATTTTAGCCGTATACAAATAGTCCCGACGTTTCTTAGAGTGGAATGATAAGAAACGGTCTTGAAATCTTGACCCCTCGATACTTCCATCATGATGTCAGACCCGTCAGAGCGTTAAATGACGTGACTCAAAGGCTGCGTAGAGGTCACCGTTAGCACAACTATCGAGGAGCCCACAGACCGTCTTGGTTCGACTTTTCAGCTTCTCAAACCTTGCCCAAATGGATTCTATAAATACCTCAGGTGTTTACCATCCATACTTTTACAATATCCTCAAGTTTTTAGAGCTAAGTTCATCATCTTCTACATTCATCTTATCTATGTGCTTGCTTCTTCATCTCCTTTCTTAGAAACATTATATAGTTATGGAAAAAACTTCTAAAACGGTACCCCATAAAGGGGGAACCTCTTCCTTTGTATGCCCGTCCAAGGGAAAACCAAAAACACCACCGAGTATAGAGAAATGTATTCCATGCCCTTTCGATACGGTCTCTGACTTTACCATCGATAGGCCTTCTTCTACACCGGGCCGATGCGAGCCCATGTCTCGGTACATTAGTGTGGTAACCAAGATGGAGAGAGTAAAAGCGGACTGCCACTGGGGGGAGGCAGTACAAATAGAAATCCCCTAAGCCGAGGAAAGCATAGTGACACACAAAGCTGGCTTCCTCAGCGTATACACATAACCATTCACTCCGATAGACCCGGTGATTCTTGACTTTTTCCGCCAGTACCGAGTGACACTCGATCAGATATATCCTTCTTTCTGGAGGATTGTATATATGCTTCAATATTTCTCCAACAAGGTCGATGGAATGACCTTCACCCTCGACCATTTGATAAGGTTGTATAGCCCCCGTCTCTTCCGAGGGGGTTTAATCAAGCTACAACATCGGTCTGTGAAGACGTTCTTTGCGAGCATCGATGAAGACAAAAACCGAGGATGGATGAGCCAGTTTGTCAGAGTAAGGACCTCTGACATCACTCCTGGTGATAGGATGCCATTCCCGGAGGAATGGAACATGAGGTGTAAGTTTCACTACCTCGAACACATTTTATTTCTCTTTCTCCTTCTTTTGAACTGATTTTCTTTTGATCATGCAGCTACCGTTTGGTTCCCCGGTGCGGTCCAGGACCTCTCGGGATAGGTGAAACTTTTATATTCTGCCTTTCCTTACAACAAGTGATCTTGGCGTGATTTGGCCAAGACGCGGTGGCAGGCCAAGAGCCACGATAAACCTTTCTTGCCGGTTTTTCCAGATTTCATATAAGTACTCTTTGTTGTAGTAAATTTTATATACCATCCTGTGCATGCCTCGAGGAAGGCTTTTCGATGTGACCTCCCCCTCCTGGTGAAGAGGATACCTCGAAACTCGACAAGGGTAAGAAGAGGAAGAAGGAGACATCGACTAAGTCTCCAAATCATAGAAGACCAAGGTCCGCAAGCCCAAGACCGATGCCACAATCTTGACCCCGGTAGCAGCTGCAAGTCTTCGTACTTATGAAGATGATGATAATGATGATCGCCCTTTGGTAGAAAGGGAAACGAGAAGTGTTGAAGCTTCGGGTGATGCTGGGCAGAAAGCTGTTGAGCTAGAGATAGCCGGTGCAGACCCATCTCTCGCTGAAGAGGCCCTCCAGGAGGGTGCGGATGAAGTCCTCGAGTCACTCGCCGAACATTGTACAGTCCCTGCCAACGAGTTCGGAGGGCCGATAGAAGTTTATGCTGTGGGAGAATTTGAATTGGGCCCCGTGTTTTCTCCAGGGGAGATAAGATAAGCCCAAAACAAGGATGCTACCGACGTGGGGTCCTCATAGGGAAAGTATAATACTTTCATAGATTACTTCATCGGTATCGAGGAGGATACCAATCTAGACGCCCTCGTTGCTTTCGTGGAGGCTGGGAAGCTTCAAAAGCAAGTAACCCTCTTCGACACATTACTTGTGCTTTGAATTTCTATCCTTGATTTCCTAACTTCTCTCTTTTGTATAGCAGGTCAAGAAGTTGTATGACCAGGCCTTTTCCAAGCATCAAGACGAGCTCTCTTCGCGCGAGGAGTAGCTCGAGAAGATTACCTTGGAGCTGAAGGAGTCAAAGACTGCCTCTGCCCGGAAGGACGAGGAGCTGAATAAGCTTCAGGCCAGTCTGGAGGGAATGCACCAGGAGCGGACCAGCTTCGCCGAGCAGGTAACATGACATTCAAGAGTTCATCTTTTCATTCGTATTTTGGTATTCACTATCTCGATTTGTCTTTGCAGATCGAGCAGAAGAACGCCTTGGTGGGGAAACTTCAAGAAAAGCTGCAGCCAGGGATACGGAGATCCTCGAGCTGAAGAGACAAAATGAGGTCGTGGCCTCGGAGAGGGACCTTTTGCGGGGAGAGTTGACCTTGACCCAGGATCTTCTTCGGAGTGCCCAGGAGGAGGCCACTTCATTGTCTGCAGCCAAATCTGAGACCGATAAGCATGTCGCCTTATATAAAAGAGATGCAACTGCCACCAATGATCGGGCTAGGCAGATATCCGAAGAGGCCGTGCTCAAACTGGCTCAGGGCATTGCTCATGCTCGTTCACAAGCTAGGAGGCAGGCCCTCAAAGAAGCAAGTTCCAAAGGTTCCGATATCTCTACTTAGATTGAGAAGGCCATGACTTTAGAGGAAGAATCGGCACTTTCAACTTCCTCGGACGAGGGCTCCGATAGCGACTCCGGTAGAAGCTCAGATAACAGTGAAGGCGAGGAATAGACTCGCTTCACTATTTTTGCTTTCTTTTTCCCTTTATTTTTGCTTATAGGATCCTCGGGGGAGCTTTGTAAAGTCACACTCTATAAGTATATTTTTATGAATGCAAAAGTATTTTTTGGTTCGAGTATTTTATTTTTCAATGAAATGACAATCTTCTGAATTTTGATGTCGGCTCTTTAGAGCCCGTACTTAGAACAATAGAGGCCTTCGAGATTGGGCATCATCTCAGGGCTAGATCGGTATGCGGATCTTGATAGTTCTTTTTAGAACTTACACTTATTGAAACAGAGATCCTCGAGATCGGGCACCATCTCGAGACTAGATTTGCGGCTCTTTTGGAGCACATATTTGTATTAATAGAGATTATCGAGATCGGGCACCATCTCGAGGTTAGGCCAATGTGGATGGCTCCTCAGAGTGTATTATAATAACAAAGATCCTCGAGGTTGGGCACCATCTCGAGGCTAGATCGATATTGATAGCTCCTTAGAGCTTGTAATTATAGTACAGAGATCCTCGAGATCGGGTACCATCTCGAGGCTGGACTGATAGCTCTTTTAGAGCCTATTCTTGTAGAGGTAGGGATCTTCGAGATCGGGCACCATCTCGAGGCTAAGTTTATATGGGGACCATGATCCATCAAATTTTGCATGACATCATCATTCATATGATATGACGGCGAAGTGAACGAGGTGGTCCCACTGGTACATTTCCCCAATAGTGGTAATGGTCATTATTAATTGGCCTCCAAAGCAGGCGAACATTCGCCGCTTGCTCTATATATGTATTGGCTTTCCTCTCATTTAAGAACTTTGCCATTTTGAGTTGTTGTCCTTTTCACAAAGCTTTTCCCTCTAGCACCAATTCTTCTAATATTTTATTTTAAAGCTTCCGTTTAAGCATTCATCTCTTTCTCCCTGTGCCAAAGTAGTTATGGATGCTATGCCAAAATCCTCTCACCAAGAAGAGGAGTGTTATGCTTCTGCTTCTTTCCCGGACGGTGGTACACCGCCGGTGTTTGGTGAAACCACCTCGGACTGCTTCGTCTCGAGGAGGGACTTCACGTTAGAGAGACCTCCCAACGTTCGGGGCCATCAAGAGCATTAATCGAGGTTCATCCCGTCAATAGGAGAAAAATACCTTGAGGTAGTGAGGAGAGACTGCAGATGGGGAGAAGAAGTGGTACTGCAAGTACCTACCTTGGAAGAGGACATCAAGGCCTGTGTAGATGGGTTTTTGAACGTATATACGTACCCGTTTACGTTAGGCCCTCTTGACAGAGTCGTGCTCGACTTTTGTAGGAGATATCAGATTACCCTAGCACAGATTCACCCATCTTTCTAGAGGATAGTATTGATGATAAGGTTCTTCGCGGAGAAAGCTGGGCTCGAGTTCACCCTTAGTCATTTCATCAGGTTGTACCGGCCCTTGCACTATCGGGGCCTGATCACTCTCCGACGTCGATCCAAACAGCCCCTTGTTGCCAACGATAAAGAAGACGGGGACCGAGGGTGGATGAGTACGTTTGTACGAGTGCGGACCACCGATATCACCCAGTGGACTTCATGCCCTTTCTTGAGAAATGGAATTTCACACGTAAGTGGTACACTTGTGCTTTTATTATTTTGTTCATAGTGGAGGCGGACTCTGTAATAATGTCTTATTTCCCTTCTTTGAGCAACTCCATAGTTTCCATATGAGGTCCTCGACCTGGCGGGTTGGACTCAGAAGTTGGCGTCTTGCTTGACTTACGATGGGTGTAAGTGGCGAGACCTATCGAAGGGTAGATGGGAGGCCAAACACAATGGTGAGCGCCATAAGATTCTTTCTTTTAGGAAGACATTTACTTTTTATTAACTTTTTGAATGTAGGTATTGGAGAATTCTCCGAGGCGAGACCGTGCCCTTTGGAGAGGAAGAAGGGTCGTCGGCCTCGGGGCCGAAGAACGATAATAAATGGAAGGAATCCTCGGTGGGTGAGGAAACTCATAGTGAGGCAAGGTCTTCCCGAAGGTGTAAAGGCGATGAAGCGGAGCCTGCCAATCTTGAGGTCTCCAGCCTTGGGAGGGTGGTTTCTCCTTTGCCACCGTCTTCTTCCCCGGCCGAAGGCACTTCTAGGGAAAAAGGGTCTTCTTCCGCCACTTTCTCCTCCCGTCGAAGGTACTTTGAGGGATGTTCGGGGCCAAGGGACGACTGATGAGAGCGGAGTCCCGAATGATCATGTTCCCTTTCAGGATGGTTCAGTTGGGGCCGAAGAGGTCAGACCAGGAGATGTTCGCTCGGCCCTCGAGGAGGCTCAGCGATTCTGCTCTTCGGTAAGCTTCGATGATCTTTGTGGTTGTATTAGCTCTGTTCTCATTTTCTAACTGAAGATTCTTTTTCATAGGCTTTTGACAAACTCAAGTCCGAGTTACTTCGCTGCGAGGCTCGGTCGTGAAGAGCCTTGGATGGGGAGAAATCCCTCAGGCTTTTATGTGATAAAAGAGTTAAGGAGTTGATACACTTTCGTTGTGAAATTAATCGTAGCTAGAGCTACGAAGGCCGCCTCGAGGGACAGGTAACCTTAGTTTTAAGGAGATGCATGTTTCTTCTCCTATACTTGGAGATTGATATTGTGATGTTTCAGTTGCAGAGAAAGACAGAGGACCTGGAACACATTTGGGGAAGAGTTGGTTAGGCTGAGTATGAGTGCACTGAGCTAGGGGCTCAGGTCGATGCCCAAGTTGCGGCTAAGAAGAATGCTTTGGCCAAGGTTTCCGCCCTCGAGGTGCTACTCCGGAATGATCGCGAAAACAGCTCAGTGCAGACGAGCAGGATTGTAAAGCTTGAGTCCGATCTCTTGAAGATGAAGGCCGAGGTCGTGGATGCCCGAGCTGAAGCCGAAGAGATTCGAGCTAAGGCTGACAAGAAAGTCGCCGTGTATTTAAAAGATGTTGCCAATCCTCAAGCCAAGTTGAGAGGGGCTGCCGATCGGGAGAGCAGAAGTAGTGAATATGCTCGGTGCAGATCCTGGAGGGAAAACCTCAAGAAGATCCACGCTAGGGCTTTAATCTCTTGGAAGAGATAGAGCAGGCCAAAGAAGATGAATATGACACCAAGTTCCTCGTATCTGATTCCAAGGATAATGATGGAGAGGTCGATAGAGCCGCAGTCCCTGAGGGGAAAGTAGTCTACGCTTTCCTTTTCTTCTTTGTATACGACTCCCTGTGGGAGCATTGAGGATGTATATATGTATTACATATATATGAGAAATCTTTTGATACTTTCAATTTGCTTGTTTCTATTATCTTTTTGTCTTGAATTTCAATTGTCGATAGCTGGTCCGACGAATTGGACTTCGGGGTGAGAAAAACCCTTAGGTTTACAGATTGGCCCTGAGACTTGCTAGGTTGGCCCGTAAGCTCTCATGCCTTTACCCTCAGGTGTTTTTAGGTTGTCCCATAGGCTTTTATGTATTGGCCCTTAGGTTCTTTTTAGTTAACCGTTTAGGGATCAGTCCTCGAGTCGGGTTTCGACTAGAGCTCATCGACCCTTAGGTTTTTGAATTGGCCCCGAGGCTTTTTAAGCTGATGCTTAGGCTCTTTAGCGTTGGGTTGATACGACCTTTAGTATGTCTATAGTTTCCCTCGCTAAAGACTTTTATGAAGTTTTTGTGTTCGTCCGACTCTTCGACGGTTCGATGAGAACCTCGATTCTGAGTCGTTGTGTGATGATAAATGAGCACCTCGGGAGGTGTCGCTCGGTCGCTGAAGTTTCGAAGCCTTGTTGGAGCTGATATTATCAAATTTCTTTTGCTTATGCCGAGGGTAGCCTCATTAACCAGTTCTTTTTTAAGTAATTTCGAAGTATTTGTGATCGTATGATGATGGTCGGGTGTCCCTGAGTCGTGTTAGTTTGGCTGCAGCCTTATTACCGTAGTCATAATGTTTGGCCGGAGCCTTATGACCGTAGTCATTGTGTTTGGCCGGAGCCTTATGACCGTAGTCATTGTTCTTGGCCGGAGCCTTATGACCGTATCATTGTGTTTGGCCGTATCCTTTCAGTCCCTAAGTGAGATAGACTTCGCATCTATATCGAGGGTATGCCTTTTTAGGGGTCTTACAAGTTCGAATATATAGCCTTGACTTTAAGATCGGGATTATGCCTTTTGTAAGGTTTTATAAATTTGAACATGCCTTACTTGAGGTCTTACAATTTTGGTGTTGTCTCTTTGTTGATAATGCCTCATGGAGGTCTTACATTTTTTAGCATGCCCGGAGGTCTTACAGATTTGTTGTTTCCAGATGGAGGGCTTTTGTGCTCGTGGTTTCCCGCTTGGGATCTTACGGCCTCGAGTTTTTGATAGCTCGATGGGGTGACAGTCGAAGACAGTCCCCGAGACATCGAAAGTCTTTGGCTTTGGGGCCGTTCTTTGTAAACTTGGTGTTGCCTCATCGAGGGCTTATGAGCTCGAAGGTTCTGGCCCTGAGGTCTTACGACTTCGAGTTTTTGACGTCAGTCCCCGAGTGTTTGGGTGGTTTCTGACCCTGGAGCCATTTCTTGTGATAATAGAAATTTCTTTGAAGCGCGAAGCATTTTGATGGTAAAAGATACTCCATTGATTAATTGGTACAAGTATACATGTTTTTGCCTTCGAGGGTTCGATTATTCTATGCGGACACGGTTCATTTGACCGTTTGGCCCGATACATCATTTTCCTACCGAACCTTTTTGGCTTATTTCGATTTCTCTGAGGAGCTGACCTCCCGTGTCACGCCTCAAAACCAAGAAGCGCGACCGGCGCTCAACCGAGTAAACCCGACTGAACAAGCCTGTTAGGTTTCATTCTACCCAAACTAATTTATGAATAAATATGAGATAAATTCTATCAATCATACTATATAAATATTTCATTAAATTCCATTTTTTGTTTCATTAGAAGTTTCAACCACAATATCATGAATATTACAATCTTTGTAGATATGTTGAAAAACATATTTACCAAATACCAATATTTCTAGTTTAATTCCAATACCCGACACCACCCACAACCTGTCTACGGAGCCTCTAAATAGAACTGCAGAGTAATATGGAAATGCCAGCAACAAAGCTCCGGCTATACCTGAAATGAATAATACACCATAACCAAGTGACACATGACCCCAAAATGAAGTGGGAATCACCGAGTTAACTGGGAGGAACATACTGCTATCTCTGATCGCTGCCGCCTAATGTGGAAACACCTGCATCCATTAAAGATGCAGTGTCCCCGTAAAAAAAGACATTAGTACCATTGAATAGTACTAGTATACATGAACAAACTCTACTCTAGATAGAATAAACAGCAAACATGTAGTAATGCAATTAGAGACATCAAATAACAATTCACAGAAATAAGGGAAAAACAACAAGAGTCACAATGGTTTCTTATTCCGTTATTCCATCTTTTTGATAGTAGTTCTTTAAATCCAAGTGCCACGATTTTAATATACCATCGTGTCGTTTTCACACGGAGTCCAGTCTCTGCCCGACCTGCTAAGCCGGTCCAAATGAGACATTACAACATCATAGTTTCATAATTACCACAATGTCGTTTTTACACGGAGTCCGGTCTCTGCCCGACCGGCTAATCCATCCCAAGTGAGACATTACAACATCATCTTTTCATAATTACCACTGTGTCGTTTCACACGGAGTCCGGTCTCTGCCCGACCGGCTAAGCCATCTCACTTAAAACAGTGAGATATTACCGATATCATAGTTTCATAATTACCACCGTGTCGTTTTCACACGGAGTCCGGTCTCGGAACGATCGGCTAAGCCATCTCATTCTAGGACATAACCATATCAATTTAATTATTCGGTTCACCTCTCTTTCCATCATTTATTATACAGTTCTTGGCACTTGGGCATATTCAACCATTTGTGTTACATTCCTCTCTTTAACCGTTTCATATACTCATATTTCATACCAACTAGAACCAACACATATAAGGATTCGTACACATGATAAAGGAAAGAACATGATAATCATAATTCATTCTTTCAAATAGCATAGTGACATGGTAGCAACTTAGAACAATATGGAAGCAAGTGTTTCCCAACTTAAAACATAGAACCCATCAATCCTTTAGAAAATCAAACAAGGAACTCATACCCGGTATTTGAACACCAATAAGTTCGTTCTATGAAGATAGTTAGCCATACATACCTCAAAAAGCTTTTCCTTAAGTTTCTACAATACACCAACACCTCTAGAAATAACAATATATAAGGAGATAGCGGAAATCGATTAATAATTAGGAAGACTACCCATGGTGTAACTCTTTTAGGAATTTCATCAAACACCTAACATGTGAAGTAGACTACAAGGTTTAAAAATGGAAATTCCTTCTTCCCTCAAAAATTTTTAACATGAACTACCCAAATTAGTTCTTTAATATCACATACTACAACTTAGTCCCACATGCATTACCTATTTCTAACCCCCACAACATATTTGAACCCGTAATCTCTTTCATGAAATCTTGGAAGTAGGACTTACCCGGATGGAGGACAATCTAGTGGTTATCTTCCTTGATTCTTGAAGACTTGAGCAAGATTTGGGTGATTATGAAGCTAGGCCCCTTCTTTCTCCCTCTATATTTCTCTCAACTCTCTCTAAAATCAGTAGAAAATGACCCCAAATGAAGCCCCTAAGCCTATATATTAAAATGGGTCCTGGTTATAAAAATAGGAAAAATAAGCCTCCGAAATCGGGTATGCGGTCGCATAATGGACCGCAAAAGAAGAATGTGGGTCACAAAATGCGTCACAAAACAGGTTCCCAAACCTGGGCTACACTGGGCCATTTTGCGACCAGATTTGCGATCGCAAATAAAAATTGCGGACCGCATAATGGTTTTGCGATCGCAGATCTGCCACATGATCGCATTTTTGCAGCCTTTGGTAATTTGATCATAACTTTGTGTAGGAATGTCGAAATGACAAACGGTTTGAAGCGTTGGAAACTACACATGAAGAACTTTCATTTGATAGGTTTTTCATCGCATAAAACATTATATATATATATATATATATATATATATATATATAGATATGCTCGTTCAAATTGTGGATTTGTGCAAACACATTTGGAATTTTAACCTATTATGAAGTTTTCCCATTTGGCTTAGACTTAGGCCTCTCCTTGTACCTCACATTACTTATTATAAGACTTATACACTTATTTACCACATACAATTCATTTACATCACATTTATAGTACATAAAATATTATAATTAGCCTACCTGTCATCNTAGAACCCATCAATCCTTTAGAAAATCAAACAAGGAACTCATACCCGGTATTTGAACACCAATAAGTTCGTTCTATGAAGATAGTTAGCCATACATACCTCAAAAAGCTTTTCCTTAAGTTTCTACAATACACCAACACCTCTAGAAATAACAATATATAAGGAGATAGCGGAAATCGATTAATAATTAGGAAGACTACCCATGGTGTAACTCTTTTAGGAATTTCATCAAACACCTAACATGTGAAGTAGACTACAAGGTTTAAAAATGGAAATTCCTTCTTCCCTCAAAAATTTTTAACATGAACTACCCAAATTAGTTCTTTAATATCACATACTACAACTTAGTCCCACATGCATTACCTATTTCTAACCCCCACAACATATTTGAACCCGTAATCTCTTTCATGAAATCTTGGAAGTAGGACTTACCCGGATGGAGGACAATCTAGTGGTTATCTTCCGTGATTCTTGAAGACTTGAGCAAGATTTGGGTGATTATGAAGCTAGGCCCCTTCTTTCTCCCTCTATATTTCTCTCAACTCTCTCTAAAATCAGTAGAAAATGACCCCAAATGAAGCCCCTAAGCCTATATATTAAAATGGGTCCTGGTTATAAAAATAGGAAAAATAAGCCTCCGAAATCGGGTATGCGGTCGCATAATGGACCGCAAAAGAAGAATGTGGGTCACAAAATGCGTCACAAAACAGGTTCCCAAACCTGGGCTACACTGGGCCATTTTGCGACCAGATTTGCGATCGCAAATAAAAATTGCGGACCGCATAATGGTTTTGCGATCGCAGATCTGCCACATGATCGCATTTTTGCAGCCTTTGGTAATTTGATCATAACTTTGTGTAGGAATGTCGAAATGACAAACGGTTTGAAGCGTTGGAAACTACACATGAAGAACTTTCATTTGATAGGTTTTTCATCGCATAAAACATTATATATATATATATATATATATATATATATATA
>ML248587.1:0-15779 GCA_005239495.1 Nicotiana undulata | reverse complement strand
ACACTCTAATTTACTGCACTTTAAATTGAGTTTGAGCTTTAATAGCTAGTATTTTGCACTAATCGTGTGTTTTATGCGTTGTAGGAGTAATTCCGAGCTATGTAGATGTTATGGAATGAACTCAAGTGATTTGGAGCTTTGAATTCTGAGTAAAAGTCCAAGGAATTAAGTCGGGATCGTGTTCGGGGGTCAAATTTGATAGTTATGAACAAACAAAGATTCGAGTAGGCATGTTACGCACTATCTAGTAAAATGGACATAAAATTTTGCTCCGAACTCTATTTGGGCTATATAATATATGGTTGGAAAGCTAACTCAAAGGGATAAAAAATATATGTTTTACGTTTTCCCAAATTCCACACTGAACAGGATGAAAAACGTAGTCGAAACCGTGACCGCGGACCTAACGCGAACTGAGACAGAATGTTGGTAAATGACCGCGGCCGAACCGCGTTTGGCCACGACCGCGAGCTCCAAACCTGAAAAAATTGTCCTTTTTCGCGTAGGAGAAGGTATAATTGTTTGTGCCCGACCCCACTTGGTTTATATACATGGAAAAACGGTATTTTGAGTAGGGGGACATACTTTTGACACAAAATTCGACCTAAGGAGGCAGAGACACAATCAGAGCAAGACGGAGAATTCTTCTATGAGTTTTTCCTTCCTATTCCTATTTTTCATTATCGGTTATAAATATTATTATTGTAGTTTTACATACTATTATGAATAGCTAATTTGTTATCTAGGATTTTGATGGAACCTTTTGTAGAATAAATTCTTGTTATGTTTTTATATAATTGAGGCGTCGAATTTCTCTACTTGTTCAACTACGTGTTTATTGTTGTTGATTGAATGGTCATCGAGTGAATGTGCCTATTTATTATGTGTTGCTTGATAAAGGATACATATTTAGGTGGTTGTTGAACAACGTCACTCCTAACGTATGTGAGAAATCAATACAACAGGTTTAAAGGTAGGTTTAGAAATAACGAAGCTTTGACTTGGTCCTAATGAGCGGCTAGATAAAGCCATTCAATGACTACTCCATTCCATAACCAAAGCCATAAAAATGAAAAAATAGAACCTTAAACATCACCCATTGCTACTTGATTTAATGTGTGAAGGTGTTGTGAAACCCGCACCCATAACTCTAAAGTGAAAAACAAGAAAACTTGTGTTATTTTCTGAACCAGTCTTAGATTGAACTGTCATATACAGAAAAATCACTAAGGTGTAATTCGATCCACGCTTAAAAAGCAGGAGCCCGTTACAAAGATAAAGGCACTAACGATTATTGGGGAGACGTTGAACCATTATGTCAAAAAAGAAGAAGGATGAGAACCAAAAATGAATTATCTCATTTGCACACAACCATAATTTCACAGGAAATCCAAGAAGAGATGACAAGAAAATTCAAAGAATGTATATAAGTATATTCACACTCCTCTAAAAATTATTTTTTTTGGCAGATCAACGTGTAGTTGTTCCCAATTTTGCTTTTACTTGGGTGGATAACAATGATACATTTGTGGCTGGGGATGTGGCAACCATTGTTTTCAAAGTTATGGAGATTTTGATCCTAGAAAATTAAGCACCATTGGAACCCCAACATCAGTGTCAAATGTCAATAATAAGACGGGAAACAACTCTTACATTTCTGGGTTTCTTCTACTTCTGACAGTAATTTTGCAGATTGGAGTATTTCATTCGTTTTCAATATGAGCGGGTTGTTCAATGTGCTGATTATTGATGCTCACTTCAATATCTTTGATTCTTCCATGCATTTTCAAGTCACCCCAGGTTCTCTTATTCACTAAATCATGTTATTCATTGTTGACTATAGAACATGGATTTGGCCAATTAAACATATGCTCCATCGGTGAATATAAGTACTTTTACTTTTGTAGGAGTCGTAAGAGTTTGAATGTGATTATAGGCTATAATTACTTATTTTATTCGTTTATTACACTCTAATTTACTGCACTTTAAATTGAGTTTGAGCTTTAATAGCTAGTATTTTGCACTAATTGTGTGTTTTATGCGTTGTATGAGTGATTCCGAGCTATGTAGATGTTATGGAATGAACTCAAGTGATTTGGAGCTTTGAATTCTGAGTAAAAGCCCAAGGAATTAAGCCGGGATCGTGTTCGGGGGTTAAATTTGATAGTTATGAACAAACGAAGACCCGAGTAGGCATATTACGCACTATCTAGTAAAATGGACATAACATTTTGCTTCGAACTCTATTTGGGCTATATAATATATGGTTGGAAAGTTAACTCAAAGGGCTAAAAAATACATGTTTTACGTTTTCCCAAATTCCACACTGAACAGGATGAAAAACGTAGTCGAAATCGTGACCGCGGACCTAACGCGAACTGAGACAGAATGTTGGTAAATGACCGCGGCCGAACCGCGTTTGGCCACGACCGCGAGCTCCAAACCTGAAAAGATTGTCCATTTTCGCGTAGGAGAAGGTATAATTGTTTGGGCCCGACCCTACTTGGTTTATATACATGGAAAAACGGTATTTTGAGGAGGGGGACAAACTTTTGACACAAAATTCGACCTAAGGAGGCAGAGACACAATCAGAGCAAGGCGGGGAATTCTTCTACGAGTTTTTCCTTCCTCTTCCTATTTTTCATTGTTGGTTATGAATATTAGTATTGTAGTTTTACATACTATTATGAATAGCTAATTTGTTATCTAGGATTTTGATGGAACCTTTTGTAGAATAAATTCTTGTTATGTTTTTATATAATTGAGCCGTCAGATTTCTCTACTTGTTCAACTACGTGTTTATTGTTGTTGATTGAATGATCATCGATTGACTGTGCCTATTTATTATGTATTGCTTGAGAAAGGATACCTATTTAGGTGGTTGTTGAACAACGTCACTCCTAACGTATGTGAGAAATCAATACAACGGGTTTAAAGGTAGGTTTAGAAATAACGAAGCCTTGACGTGGTCCTAATGAGCGGTTAGATAAAGCCAACTAGCGTAGTTCGAGAGAATATGTCTAGTAAATTATTGTAGTTGCTCGAGAGAGAATTACGACACCTAAAGTGCTCACGATTAGTAGAGAATACATAGGCGAAGTTATAGAAAACATAGCGGGAGGGATTCCAATATTTGGGGAAATCATAACTCTAGACCTCCATAGTTCTGTCTCAAATTTTATTCTTGTTAGTTGATAATTTTACTGCTTTATAATAGCTGTTAGTTAATTAGTTAGAAATAAATATTATAATCTCTATAATTAGGAAATTGTTTGGACTTGTGTTTCTTAGCAATATTGAACAATTGTAGTTAAGGCTTAGTTCTCTGTGGATTTCGACTCCGGACTTTTAGACCGAATTATATTTGCAACGACCGCTTATCCTTTTTAGGATTAGAGTTGGGCGTGTTCAGCATACTTGAAGAAAATACGTATAAAGTATTTCTTGTACTTTTTACTTTATATTTATGTTGTATAATATTAGCCTGAGATAAGTTTATATGAGTACAAATCAGTGAGGATATATATAGCCGACTTCAAATTATTTGGGACTGGGGCTTAGTTATTGTTGTTGTTGTTGTTGGAGAATATAAGCATTCGGTAGAGCAGTTTTTGTTTGGATTAATTTGATATGCTCCACATGAATATTGTTCTAATGAAATTAATGGCAAATATGTTGTAGCCACATACTGTAAAATTAAAGTTAAAGTCAGTAGCTTTTTGTCCTATCATACGTTCCTTAATTAGTTATACATGTTGTGTATATGAAGGTAACATTTATCCATCTGCAAGTGTGGTGTCATGGAATGGAGAGAGTGAGTTTGTAGCTTCCGTTGTGGTTCTTCCTAAAGACGCATTTGAGAATTATATCTCTTCAACAAGCTAAGTGAAGGACTCAACTCTTACAATATCAACTTTCAACGGCTCCATCGCAACTATGCTCAATTTCACCAATAACGGATGGGATATAAATGATTTATGTTGTAGCTAGAGTTGGAAATCTTTTACTTCATGCAGAAGGAGAAAGACATGTAGCGGTTTTATGATAAACTTAGTTAGGTTAGTTAATAATTAATTACTCTTTTTATTAAGTTAAAAATAATTAAATATCTATATATTTTTGAGAAAACTTTTATAAAAAATGAGAAAAAGTATTTAATTAAATAACTTCAGTATAGAGATATATAAAAGGATAAGACTAATTTATCTTTTGAGATGAGAAACTTTTTTAATAATAATTCATATGGTCATGCTATATGGATAGTTCATGTAACTAAAAATATTATAATAGATAAAAATAAAGACAAAAACATAAACAATAATTCCAAGAAATAAATAAAACATATATCGATATAAGTTACATTCTTATGTAGTAATTAATAAAAAATTAAACTTTCATATTAAATACAAATGGGAAGGAGAATTTAATTTAATTGCTTATTGAAAATAATACAAAAATAATAATTATTATCATTATTAGTAGATTTATGACATATAGTGAGAGATCTTCTCTATTTAAACTTTTAAATAATCCAACACCGTCCACTTAAAAAATAGTACAATAATATTCGTATTTTAGATAAAGAGTAAATGAAAAAAAGTTAAAATATCGTAGAATAAAAACTAATGTACAAAGAGGAGAACATATACAATGTGATTATACGAGAAAATTATACAGGATAAAGTCAAGTTAATATAAATAATAATACAACTTATATTCATTATATTATATTAAATCGGTAATTTAATAAAATTTATATGAAAATTAAATAATATTAAGTAATGGATTATACAGTAATTATCAAGGAACAAAAAAATCGCATATATTTATGGAAAAATATAAGACTTATAACTAAAATTATGATGAGTAAAGTCGTACATATACACATAAAAGAAAAGAGTCAAAAAGAAAGAATACACAAATAAAATAAAATAAGTGATAGCGTGAAAACGTATATACTAATTAAGTTACTCAAGTAGAAAACTTTTGTTAATACATATAACTCAATTCATAATAAAATACAAAATATACAGATATTATTATGCTATTTGTACATAAGATAATCATATTAAATTTATAACACAAAATAATGATCATAAAGATTTTTTTTTAAAATAATAAAAAGCTTATCTCAACTTTTGATGAATACAAAATTATAATTTATTAAAAATACATTACATTTAAATTCTCATTAAAATATAAATAAATAAAATATTAATCAAATATTACAGTAGAAACGAAAGTACAAAAAGAGGGGGATAAATTTTTGTTTAGGATATTTATACATTTGATTAATTAAAAACATAAAAAATAAGTAAATAACACTCAAAAGAATTATTGATAAATTTATACAATTCAATAATTTGATCAGCGTAACACAAGTTAAGAAATAAAAAATGTCTAGAGTGAAAATATATATTCATCTTATAAAAAGAAAAGAAATATCAAAATATTAAGTCAATTGACAAGTTAATAGAAAGTCACATTAGTAAATGCATAGTAATAAGTACATGCTAATTTAATAAAGAATAAGTAAGAAATAAATACTTTATTTGATTATTATATGATGTGTCTTCTTTGATTTTATATATATTTTGTTATATTTATGCACATTGCATTAAAAAATAAAACAAACAACTTATATTTATTATAACAATATGATTTATCATATCATAATTTCATAGGATTGGTATTCTGTTAAATAATTCGCGCGTCGCGCAGGTTCTAACACTAGTAATAGAGAAAAGGTTAAAAAATGTGAGAAAAGATAAGTTCAAATACTTGCTTACGAGAGTGCCACGTCACCGGACCTATGTCCCTAAATTATATATATATAGAGATTATATTTGAAGTTTGGAACAAAAACATGAACAAATTTGAATGTAATTACTTCAACTATCCTCTTTCCATTTATTATTGCTTATTTTAGGATTTATTAATTAGTATCCCTATTTTGATGGGATTGGGTGGGTTGTTCTATACAATGTAACTTTCTCTTGTCACCGTATAAATAATTTAAGTCTTATTTAAAACTATGATTAGAATACTTAAACTATGGACAATATCATGAAATTGAAGTCTTATTTATGAAAAAAATAACTAAGATACAGAATAAATTTCTTATACTAATTAAAATTTAAAAATAAATTTGTATTAAATATAATATGTTCAAACAAATAAGAAAATATTTTTCTATGATTAATATCTGAATTGAGTGCAGTTAGTATAAGTTTGAAAGCATAGCATAATTTTTTGAAACTGCGTTCCAATTTAGAAATAGAATGATAAGAATTATTTGAATTTGAGATGAGATGTTTTTTATTTCATATTTTTTTATTTTGGAAATATTACGAAAATAAATAAAATGACAGTAAACATATTACCACATACATATAATATGTTCAAACAATTAAAAAATTATTTTTCTAATATTAAAATAAAATTTTAAGAATATAAAATAACTTTCTAATATAGGTAATTATTAATAAAAATTAAAAATTAAATTTATATCTTAAAGCAAAAAAAAGCAATTTAACTACATCTAAATCAAAAATAATTATAAGAGAACGCAATACATTTGGAACATAATCATCAAATAACTTATGTATTAATATTTAGCCTCCATCAATTTTACAATTAAAATAAAATATGATATTATTTTGGTTATAGGTAAAACATTAATGTAAAACCTAATTAAAATTTATACTAGGGAAGAGAATGTATAAAAATAGATATGGTGTGAGAATACTTATAGATTAAATTAATTAAAGGATAAATAAATTAAAAAACTAAATTATATTTAATAATATTACGATAAATTTAATTGATTAAAAAATCCCGAATGAGAGGATACAATCAGAAAGATATACCAAATTTTAAGAATAAAATATTGTTATTTATTAAAGACTAATAAAAGAATAATAAGCAAGACATTAATTTAATTATTAAGCTAATAAAATATTATATGATAGTATAATAATATTAAATATTAAATATTAAATAATACAATAGCTATAAGAAAAAAATAAAAGATTTTTTTTTTGTGTACAAATAATGTGATTAATAAGAAATATTTAACTTTTAGATAAAAACAAAGTGATAATAAGAAGTTTGTTAAAATAATATGATTTATTGTGCTCAAACAAGACAGATCACAACATGAAATGTTTAGTATTCTTTAATATTGACAGCGAAACGAAATGCAAGACTAAAATCAAGTGGTTAGGTTGCTACAAATATATAAAAAAATAGGTTATACACTACGAGATTTGAACAATATTTTCATATTCTTCTTCATAATTAATATCTAATGTTATATAATTTTTATCTGAGAGGTTTATATTTTAAGTTTATTTGTACATAATTCAAACAACCTACATCACAATTTCACATGATTTGTGTCCGCGTATCGCACAGGTATTAATACTAGTATATATATAGAGATAATTATATTTGAAGTTTGGAACAAAAACATGGACAAATTTGAATATAATTACTTCAACTATCCTCTTTCCATTTATTATTGCTTATTTTAGGATTTATTAATTAGTATCCCTATTTTGATGTGATTGGGTGGGTTGTTCTATACAATGTAACTTTCTATTGTCACCGTACAAATAATTTAAGTTTTTTGCTAAATACTTTGTAATGTTCCGATTTAAGGTTGCTAAACAATTCCTTTTAATTTTGAAATAGAAGGTCCACCCGCTACATTTTAGCCCCAATTTGGGCCCAATAAGTTAAATAACCTTGCAATAAGTCCCCGAACTCGCAACTGTTGCCCAAACCGGAACAACGTCGGTTTCCTCTCCTTAACCAGCTCAGATTGATAATTTCCATCAAATACATATCTTAGTGCCAATTCCCCACGATCAATCTCAAACGGTAAGCCTCTAAAACCCTAATTTCATATAGGAAGCAATTTGTGTGTATATTTCGTGCCTTTAGATTTGTTAAAATGGTAGCTGAAGTCGAAGAAGATGGGCTAAAGAAATTAGAGTATCTTTCTTTAGTTTCAAAAGTTTGTTCAGAGCTGGAGACTCATTTAGGCTTCGGTGATAAAGTATTAGCTGAGTTTATTACGGAGCTTGGTCGAAAGTGCGAGACAGTGGACGAATTTGATGACAAATTGAAAGAAAATGGTGCTGAAATGCCGGATTATTTTGTCCGCACTTTATTGACCATAATTCATGCCATTTTGCCTCCTAAGGTGAAGTCCAAGTCAGAGAATGAGTTGAATAAGGATGATTCTGAATTTTCGGCATTGAAAATTAGGGATAATAGAGATAGAGTGAAGGAATTAGAGAAGGAGATTGAGTTGGAGGCAAAGAGTAAGAGGGGGAAGGATGAGGAAGAAGATTTTGATAGGAATAGGCGTGACAGGAGGCGAGAAAGGGATCGAGATGATAGAAGAGAACGGGGCAAGGATAGGGATAGGGGTAGGGGTTGGGATGATAGGGATAGGGATAGGGATAGGGATGATAGGGATAGGGATAGGGATAGGGATAGGGATAGGGATAGGGAGAGCGAGAGGGAGAGGGATAGAGACTGGGATAATCATGGTGATGATAGAGGTGAATATAAGGGCCGGGAAAGGCATAGGGATCGGGAGCGGGACATGAATAAATATGAGAAGAATAGGAGAGATGGGTATGGGGAAGGTGAGGAGGATGATCTGAGGTCTGAGAGGCATCAGGACAGGAACAAGTATGAGAAGAACAGAAGAGATGGGTATGAGGAGGATGGGAATGATGAAAGAAGGAAGGGGAGGTTTCCGTCGAATGAGCTTGAGTTGTATGGAGTGTATAAGGGGAGGGTGTCGAGGGTGATGGATTCTGGTTGTTTTGTTCAGCTGAATGATTTTAGGGGGAAAGAAGGGTTGGTGCATGTTTCCCAGCTTGCTACTAGAAGGGTTTCAAATGCAAAAGATTTAGTAAAGCGTGACCAGGAGGTTTATGTGAAGGTGATCTCTATTAGTGGGCAGAAGCTGAGTCTATCGATGAGAGATGTTGATCAGAATACTGGAAGGGATTTGTTGCCGTTGAAGAAGAGCTCGGATGATGATGGATTGAGGGCGAATCCTTCGGGGACGAACAATGAGGGTTCTAAGACAAGGATTGGTCTTTCAGGTATCAGGATTAAAGAGGAGGAAGATGTTGTTCCATCACGACGACCATTGAAGAGAATGAGTTCTCCCGAAATATGGGAAGCAAAACAACTCATAGCTGCAGGTGTTATGAGTGTAAAGGAATTTCCTATGTTTGATGAAGAAGGGGACGGGGTGCTATATCAGGAAGATGGTGCGGAAGAAGAGCTTGAGATTGAGTTGAATGAAGATGAACCCCCTTTCTTGCAAGGCCAGAGTCGGTATTCAGTGGATATGTCCCCTGTTAAAATTTTTAAAAATCCTGAAGGATCCTTGAGTCGTGCTGCTGCACTTCAATCAGCTTTGATTAAAGAGAGAAGGGAAGTGAGGGAACAGCAACAGAGAACAATGCTTGATTCCATCCCGAAGGATCTTAACAGACCATGGGAAGACCCAATGCCGGAGACGGGTGAGAGGCATCTGGCACAGGAGTTGAGGGGTGTTGGTTTATCTGCCTATGACATGCCAGAATGGAAAAAGGATGCTTATGGTAAAGCCTTGACCTTTGGGCAGAGGTCTAAACTATCTCTCCAGGAGCAGAGGAAGAGCCTTCCAATTTACAAGTTGAAGAATGAACTGGTACAGGCTGTCCATGATAATCAGGTCCTTGTCGTCATTGGCGAGACAGGTTCTGGCAAGACAACACAGGTGACACAGTATTTAGCTGAGGCAGGGTATACAACGAAGGGCAAAATTGGATGTACTCAACCCCGTCGAGTGGCTGCTATGTCAGTGGCTAAGAGAGTTGCTGAGGAATTTGGTTGTCGTTTAGGGGAAGAAGTTGGTTATGCTATCCGTTTCGAAGATTGTACTGGACCAGAAACTGTTATAAAGTATATGACTGATGGTATGCTTCTGAGGGAGATTTTGATTGATGAAAATTTGTCCCAGTATTCAGTCGTAATGCTCGATGAAGCGCACGAGAGAACCATTCACACTGATGTTCTCTTCGGACTGCTTAAGCAACTTGTGAAGAGGAGACCTGACCTCCGTCTGATAGTCACATCTGCAACCTTGGATGCAGAGAAATTTTCTGGATATTTCTTCAACTGCAACATCTTTACAATCCCAGGAAGAACTTTTCCAGTAGAGGTGCTTTACACTAAACAACCAGAAAGCGATTACCTTGATGCAGCTTTAATCACTGTACTACAGATCCACTTGACAGAACCTGAAGGTGACGTCCTCCTTTTCCTGACTGGTCAAGAGGAGATTGATTATGCTTGCCAGTGTCTGTACGAGAGGATGAAAGGGCTAGGTAAAAATGTTCCTGAACTGATTATTTTACCTGTCTATAGTGCTCTGCCCAGTGAAATGCAATCTAGAATTTTTGATCCTGCCCCTCCTGGGAAGAGAAAAGTGGTTGTTGCTACAAATATTGCTGAAGCTTCGTTGACTATCGATGGTATATATTATGTTATTGATCCTGGATTTGCAAAGCAAAATGTTTACAATCCAAAACAGGGGCTTGATTCTTTGGTGATAACTCCAATTTCACAAGCATCAGCAAAGCAACGAGCTGGGCGTGCTGGAAGAACAGGACCTGGTAAATGCTACCGCCTATACACAGAGAGTGCGTTCCACAATGAAATGTCTCCTACTAGCATCCCTGAAATTCAGAGGATAAATCTTGGGAACACTGTACTTATGATGAAAGCCATGGGAATTAATGATCTTTTGTCGTTTGATTTCATGGACCCTCCTTCCCCTCAGGCTCTGGTATCAGCCATGGAACAGTTGTATACTCTTGGAGCGCTGGATGAAGAGGGGCTCCTAACAAAATTGGGAAGGAAAATGGCAGAATTTCCATTGGATCCTCCTTTGTCCAAGATGCTCCTTGCCAGTGTGGACCTTGGTTGTAGCGATGAGATCTTGACCATCATTGCAATGATTCAAACTGGCAATATCTTCTACAGACCGAGAGAAAAACAAGCTCAGGCTGATCAGAAAAGGGCCAAGTTTTTTCAGCCTGAGGGTGATCATCTGACCTTGCTTGCTGTCTACGAGGCTTGGAAAGCCAAGAACTTTTCTGGGCCATGGTGTTTTGAAAATTTTGTTCAATCTCGATCTCTTAGAAGGGCACAAGATGTCAGGAAACAACTCCTCTCCATTATGGACAAGTACGTATTTAATTCCTTCTCTTTGTTCTTTCATTTCTTGCTTCATCATCTCTTACAATTTTGTTCAGCTTTTACTGCCTGATTGGCTTGGACTTAGTCAATTGATTTCTGTCCATAATTTTATTGAGAAGAAACTTAATAGATTTGTTACCTAATGGTGAATCTTCCACGCCTTGGCAGGTATAAATTGGATGTTATGAGTGCCGGAAAAAACTTTACAAAGATCCGTAAGGCGATTACAGCAGGTTTCTTTTTTCATTCTGCCAGAAAGGATCCTCAAGAGGGTTATAGAACCCTTGTTGAAAACCAGCCCGTTTACATCCATCCTAGCAGTGCGCTTTTTCAAAGACAACCGGACTGGGTTATTTACCATGAGCTGGTGATGACAACTAAGGAGTACATGCGTGAAGTCACTGTTGTAGATCCGAAATGGCTTGTGGAATTGGCGCCGAGATTCTTCAAAGTGTCTGATCCAACTAAATTGAGCAAGCGCAAGAGACAAGAACGCATTGAACCCCTTTACGATAGATACCATGAGCCTAACTCATGGCGGTTGAGTAAAAGGAGAGCTTGATCTTTTTACTTTTTCTATTATTCGTGGGTTAATGCTGTGAGCTTAACCACTTGTTTTGTTCGGTGTAAAAGAATATTGCTCTATTTTAAAGTATAATTTTGGTCTTAGCAACTGTGGGAATTACTTCTTTGGTTCAAAACTGTTTTGTAGCTAACTTTATGTTGTTTCCTGTTGGAATCTGAAGAAGCTACGGATTGTCAAAGTTTGTTCCTTTTCTTAAGAAGGACAGTATTCGTCGGATCTTTCTCCCTGAGAAACTTGTTAATATTCTGATACAGGTTTTGGTTCAGTGACAAAGTTTTGGTCGGAAGCTCCAAGGACCTATTAGCTTCTTGGTACTTGCGGTTGCTTAGTGCGAGTGATATTTCTACTATATAAGTGGCAATGATGGATGAACAAGATGGTACAAATAGGGGCAATTTAGGGAACTTATTGTTTCGTCATTTAATAATATAGCAGGTTTGAGAATCTCTTATTTGGAATTCGGAATACCCTGTTCTAAAGCTGCTATCCCTTTCTTACTCATCCTCTTCCATTTTGTTTATTTGGGCTCTCTGTTTCTATCTCATTCTGGCTTCTTCAGTAATTTATGTGTCAGCTTTTTTTTGAGTCTCACCCTTCTAGGTAGGGGTAAGGTCCGCGTACACACTACTCTTCCCTAATCCCACTTGTGGGACTATACTGGGATTGTTGTTGTTTTTTTTTCCACCACTTCTTCCGCTAGCTTTGGTTTGTTCTGTTCCAGCGGGGTTAACCTGTCGGCGGTGAGTTTTGGTTTTTTCCTCTTTTTCTCTAGGTATGTTTTGAAATAGATATCTGGGCTCATGTTCCGGATACCTTATTATTTCTATTTTATTTTGTTGGGTAAAATGCTATATGGAGGGCAATATTGTTACTGGGGATACCAAGATACCCATCTATTTAGGAAATAAATAACCTTCAGAGTTCAGAGGAGGGTTCCATAGAAGAGATTGAAACAAAATGTACTTTCTTTTTGGCAATATAGAAAAAATTCTAAAAATATAGCATGTCGAATGTCATTCCTTCTACCTTTTCTTTTATATTTATTGAACTTCATATACGTGAGGACTATGATATCATCATCCAATGTTCTGTTGCTGATATCTTCTTGTTTCTTTCCCCCCTTTTTTTTGGGTATGAGAATGCAGGCTATCTGATGCATCCTACATTATATTATGCAGCTATCTTTTCTTATTGTTTTCCTTTTGCAATCAAAGCATTTGTATTTATGTTGTTCTTCTTTCCCATATTTTGACTCTTCTGGTTTTCCCCTTGGTCCATTTTTTTTGCTTCTCTTTAGTTCCTTCTCTGTTATTGCCTCAATCTTTTGTGTAGCTATCTTTTTAAGTCGCGTAAAGTAAATATGAGCATGGAGTAATACGGTTTTATGGCTTTGGTGGTTGTCAGTCTTCTGTTATTTTTTTCTTGTTTATTTTGGGCTGCTCAGTGTTGTCGGGAGGCTTCTTAAAATCAGAGCACAGAGAAAAATGGAGTCTGTTGCCTTGTTGGTTTTGAAGTGTTTGAATGAATCTCTTGCAGTCTTGGACATATAACTTCGTCCACCCATGTTTATCAGGACAAGCCTAAAGTAGTACTGAATATAATGGTTGCCTATTGTAAATTCCTTCTGTTAGAGGTGATATTGAACTTTAACGTAATTTTGCTGAAATACTTGACTAATATATTCCTTGAATAGGTCACTTCTGTGCAAAAACCTTGTATATGTAAATTTAAAGGTAACTGTATACTGAACTTCACTCTCCAGACTCGCAGGTTTAAATCTCAGTGTTTCTCCATCCTGACTGATATCATAGTGGAATGCAATTATGCTAGGGATCCAATTGTAGCATTTCTGAGTGTTTGTCTTCACGGTGCTTTTGATCTAACGACATTTTCAGGTAATGCATTATGTCTTTAAATAGCCTTTATCAATGCTAACTCGGCTTATCACACCTCCTTTTCATCTTTTGTTTTTTGCTGAAATCGACTGAAAATATGAATTATAATCACATATTTGAGTTAAGCTAAGTTGTGTCGCTAGCTGTCTAATGTCCTTCGTGAGAAGTTCTTGTTTAAGTAAGAGTAAGGAAAATGCCTTTAAGTTGTCAGGCAATTGAAAAACAGTTTTTCTTTGTTTTGGCTTCCATTAGAATGCTTCCCTGTTAGTTCAGATTAAAGAAAATATAATGCTTTCCCGTTAAGTAGTTTCAGATACTCGACTATCCCTTGTTAGTTGCACAATGTTGGAAAAGAAGTGCTGAAGGACTTTTAGCCACTGTTTAGATGTATCAGTTTTTTTGATAAAGGTAATAAATCTCATTAAAAGAAGGGCCAAAACATGCCTGTATACAAGGCATATACCCAAAAAATATAAAACCTTACAAAAAGACATGGTTTTCCACCGAAGACACCCCTTCGTATATACACATTGGAACGTCATGGGTGCACCAAAAATAGATAAGTGAAAAGAGGCTACTCGTCAGTGTACAAAATCTTCCTCAACTCCATCAAAAGCTCTCTTAAAGCAATAAAATTTGTAATAAAGGGTACACTTTTACTTCCATTAGCAGTTCATAGTTATTGGTCCAAGTCCAACAAATTGTATCTGTCATATACAGCTAATAAAGTGTGTGTCTTGGCTGCACCGCATTTCAAGAAAATATAGCCATTAACTCAGCAACTTGAAGGGAGGTGACAAAGAGAAAATGTTCAAATTGCAGGAAGCAAAACAAGAAGCGGGCCAAACTAGGAGAAAACAGTAGGAGTATCTTGCTTTGTATTTCTAAGTTGATACTAACCAAAACCAAAAGACAATCTATAAAAGAATGAGTATCTCGCTGTAACTAACCAAATGATCCTCTATATGAGGTGATGGATATCTAATACATATCGTTACCTTGTTTAATCACTTTTAGTCTATGCATATTGAATGGACTCNTTCCTTCTTTCCTGGAACATCCTTTTCTTCTGATTGATGGGACTTCTGTCTGAAATCCCTTGACCTAACCTCTCCTTGACTTGCCGCAGCCAAGTCTTCCCCAACCTCTCCTGATGTTCTTGGTGAGCTAGCCTGTCATCCACCGCCCCAACTGTGATGGTCCCCTTCGGCTAGTTCTTTCACAAGTGACCCTGTCTTCCATCTGCTTCTTCCTCCTAATGGTTTGGTCCCCCTCTCCCTTGTCAAAGCTTAGTTATCCGTGAATGAGAACTCGTTTTGCTTGTTGGCTGGTAGCTCCATGGTTGGTTAGCTCGAAAGCTAGTTTTGACTCTTTGATCGTCGAGAAAGAAAGGTGTGATTACCTGAGGTGAGGTTGACCTTCTTTCTGCCTTAGAAGAGGTCTAGTTTAGGTCAGTGCTCTATTTTTCTATAAAATTGATATTTTTAGGCAATACCTATGAACTTAGCTCGGACTGAATCCGCATCCGCCTCTGTAGCTCTTCTATAAGAGCGGACCTTTTTTCCAGTCCTATTCTTTTCTCTTAAGTTCCTTTTGGAACACCTCATGTTGGGACGTCTGCACCTCTTTCTATTTTGAGACGACCACAGGTTCCACCAATCCTGCTCTATCCAGTTTGAGGTCGTCTGAACCTGATACCCTGCTCCAGATTCCACTCTGCTCCTACATCAAATCCATCCTCCTCCGTAGTTCACGTTCATAGAGGGAGACTTCCCAAACGAAGACTCCAGGTCACTGAAACGAACACAAGGCTTTAGCAAGCCACCCAATGTAGGACGAATTACCTCCCATCCGTTCTAGCTACTCCACACTGGCCTTAAAAGCGCCTACTTTTCTTTCTTTTTTGAGCTCTCACCTTGAGCCTATCTTATTCAATGGATTGTGACTTTCTCACTTGAGCTTTCTATCAAATTTCCATTGATGGACTAGTGGACTCATTGGACTCTTCTATCTAAGCTTG
>ML248583.1:157977-188165 GCA_005239495.1 Nicotiana undulata | reverse complement strand
AGGGGCTCCTATAGCCCAAGCGCAATAATAAGCCACAGCATGGCATAAATCACACACAATATAGGCCCGCAGCCTCACTCATATCATATCATCCTCACAATATAGGCCAGTAGCCTCACTCAGTCAGACACTCTCAAATTTCCCTTCAGGCCTCAAATATACCGGGTTATCGACCCAAAAACAGTATTTCATTTTCAAGAAGTAGTATCAAAATACTCTGAGTGTCAAAACAATTTCACAGAAAAGACTGAGTGAAAAATCATAACATAGCAGTGAGGAAAATAGTAAAAACATCCCCCAAGGGGTAAACAAATCGGCACTAGGCCCCAAACATGGCTTACAGCCCAAAACATATCATAATGTATAAATACTATTTAAGCAAAGGCTTAAAAATCGGTTTCGCAACTCAATAGTCGCCTAAATAGGAAACAGGTTCCAAAGTTTCCACCTTTTTCTTTCAAAACCCGTGAAAGGGTGCATAGTCCGGGGTTTCATACCCTCAGGACAGGATTTAAAGACATTACTTACCTCAAAACTAGCCCGAAAACTATTCCGCAATGCGCTTGCCTCTCGAATCAACCTCCGAAGGCTCCAAATCTACCAAGTTCAGATTTTTATCATCAATATGGGCTTAAGGAACAATTTCCAATCGAAAGATATCAATTTTACTCAAAAATCCGAATTCGGTCAAAACCCGACCCCCGGGCCCGCGTCCCAAAACTCAGAAATTTTACAGAAAAATGTTCTTCATCTTGCCACGAGTCCGTACATATAAAGAACACCTAAATCGGAATCCGTTTGGCCCCTCAAATCGACCCTTGAAGGTCTCAAAATCTCAAGCCCTAAAACCCAATTTTTCCACTGATTTTACATGAATTTACACTGGTTTTATGCTCTATAATCACCCATGATCGAGTTTTAATGATTAGAACACTTACCTCTATGAAGAACAAGAATTTCCCTCTTCAAAATCGCCCCCAAGAGCTCTTTTCCGTACAACAATGGTGTAAAAAGGGGTTTAGGTCGCGGATGAAATATTTAAATAATGCCCAGTGATTCCTTCACCGCGATCGCAGCTCTTCCCATGCGATCGCATAGTGTTATGGTCTTGACTTCTGCGATCGCATCTTTAAGCACGCGATCGCACTTCACCCTCACACAACCTCCCGCGATCGCAACCGTTCCCACGCGATCGCGATGCACCATCAGTCGCTCCCTCACGCGCCCAATTTACTCTATGCGATCGCACTTCACACCCCGCTCAACTCACGCGATCGCGACCTCCTCCATGCGATCGCGAAGAACAAAAATCTGCCACTCCTCAGTTAACCCTACGTGATCGTGATCATGTCCACGCGATCGCACTGCTTAAGCCACTTACCCTACGCGATCGCGGACCATTCCTCGCGATCGCAGTGAACAAATTCTTGCTTCATAAACACCAGAAAACCAGCAGTGTTTTCAAGGCTAAAACGAGTCCGTTAACCATCCAAAATCAATCCCGAGCCCCTCGGGACCCCAACCAAATATACCAACACATCCCATAACATCATTCAAACTTAGTTGCACTCTCAAACACCAAAACTAACATCAAAACACCAAATTTACATCAGATTCAAGCCTAAGAACTTTGAAATTTCTAAAATCCACCAAAGATGCCGAAACTATTCAAAACAACTCTGATTGACCTGAAATTTTGCAGACATATCCAAAATAACATTACGAACCTGTTCCAATTGTCAGAATTCCATTCCGACCCTGATAGCCTATTTTCCACTGCCGACCGGAAATCGCCAAAAACTAACTTTTGCCAATTCAAGCCTAATTCTACATCGGACATCACAAAATTATTATGAACACACTCCTAAGTCCCAAATCACCTAACGAAGTTATTCGAGCCATAAAATCCGCGTTCCGAGGTCGTTTACCAATAAGTCAACTCTTAGTTGACTTTTTCCCATTTTAAGGCTATTTTTAAGGACTAAATGACTGAATTCTCATTTAACCATTTCGATTTCAAGCCTATCAACTCTAACACATCAATAATGGAATAACCACTCCATGAAAAGGCAATAACAACAATAATAATGCAGGTTCTACGTAACGACAGACCGGGTCGTTACAGAAAACGTATTTTCCCGATGAAGAGGTATCATTCATAGGAGAAGACATTACATAGTCCTATGACGGTTGGAGGCTATTCTTTGATGGAGCGGAAAATTTCAAAGGAGTCGGCATTGGAGCTGTCCTAATATCAGAAACTGGTCAACATTATCTGGTATCTGCGTAACTCAGACTCCCACGCACCAACAATATGGCGGAATGTGAAGCCTGCATCTTAGGGCTCAACATGCCCATTCGCATGAACGTCCGGGAGTTGTTAGTGATTGGTGACTCAGATTTGCTGGTACATCAGGCACAAGGAGAATGTGCTACCAAGAATTCCAAAATACTACCGTACCTACACCATGTGCAAGAATTAAGAAAGAGGTTTACCAAGACAAAATTTTGACACGTCCCCAGAATCCAGAATGAGTTCGCCGATGCGTTGGCTACTCTGTCATCTATGATCCAGCATCCAGACAAGAATTTCACTAATCCCATTCCAGTGAAGATCCATAACCAACCAGCTTACTTTGTCCATGTCGAAGAAGAAGTAGACGAAAAGCCTTGGTTTCATGACATCAAGGAATACTTAGCAAAAGGGGAGTACCTAGAGCTTGTAAATCATACTCAGAAACGCACACTTCGGAGACTGTCCAACAACTTCTTTCACAACGGAGGAATCCTGTATAGGAGGACTCCCGATTTGGGACTATTAAGATGTGTCGACGTAAAGGAAGCATCCTAGCTACTAGAGGAAGTTCATGCTGGGACCTGCGGCCCGCATATGAATGGTTTTGTTTTAGCAAAGAATCTACTCCGGGCTGGTTACTTTTGGATGACAATGGAAACAGACTTTATCCAGTATGTCCGGAAATGCCACCGCTATCAGATACATGCAGACATGATAAAGGTACCTCCAAACGAGCCTAATGCCACAAGCTCACCGTGGTCATTCGCCGCTTGGGGAATATACGTTATTGGACCAATCGAGCCTGCCGCCTCCAACGGACACATGTTCATCCTAGTAGCCATCGACTATTTCACCAAATGGGTCGAAGTGGCATCCTACAAAGCAGTAACTAAGAAAGTCATGGCCGACATTGTCCGTGACCACATTATTTGTCAATTCGGAGTCCCAGAGTCAATCATCACCGACAACAGTTCCAATCTCAACAGTGACCTGATGAAAGCTATGTGTGAGACTTTCAAAATCAAACACAAGAATTACACAGCCTACCGACCTCAGATGAATGGAGTTGTAGAGGCCGCCAACAAAAATATCAAGAAGACATTAAGGAAGATGATAGAGAAGCACAAGAAGTGGCACGAGAAGTTATCATTTTCTTTACTGGGATACTGCACCAAAGTCCGCACATCAACCGGGGCAACTCCCTATATGCTGGTTTATGGTACAGAGGTTGTCATTCCTGGTGAGGTAGAAATTCCTTTTCTAAGGATCATACAAGAAGCTGAGCTCAGCGATGTGGAGTGGGTAAAGAGCCGTTATGAGCAACTATACCTCATAGACGGAAAGAGAATGAATGCAATTTGTCACAGTCAGCATTATCATAATAGAATGACCCGATCTTTCAACAAAAGAGTCAAGCGGAGATAGTTCACACCGGGGCAACTGGTGTTGAAGAAGATCTTTCCAGATCAAGATGAAGCCAAAGGGAAGTTCTCTCCCAACTGGCAAGGCCCATATATGGTTCACCGAGTACTAGTAGGAGGAGCGCTTATACTCGCAGAAATGGACAGAGAAGTCTAGCCAAAGCCAATCAATTTAGACGCAGTCAAACGCTATTATGTGTAATCTTTATGCTTTCTCAAAGTTTTAAATTGAACTATGTCTAACCTGATTCTCGTTTAAGAGGCGATACATAGGCAGCCCTATCTGTTCGGTCACAGTTCAACAAAAATTTCATTTTTCCCTGCAATTGGAAACTGGGGCAGAATTTTGAGGAGGACCCTCAAAATTCCGAAGTAATTTCAGCTGATCGCCGCACAAGCAACAATCAGAAGCGTTAACCCATCAAACTGGGGCAGAATTTTGAGGAGGACCCTCAAATTTCCGTAGCAGGAGAGGTTGCAATGTCTTTAACCGTGTCATGGTCGTCGGTTCATCCAAATTATTTTAAATATATATTATGTAATACTTTTATAAAATCATGCATACTTACTTTTTGAAACAACTCTGTTTAGAGAACGCTACCCCAATGATACAAAGGGTATGCGAACTAACCTCCCTCGTTTACAGAACTCACGATTTTTTCTTTGGATGCAGTTACAAAGATTACAAAAAGCCCAAAACACAATATACGCCGAAGGACAAATACTATTCAAATATACGACTCTCAAAACCATCGCACACGCCAACATTTATCATAAGCAAAAACAATGCTTCATAATTGCAATGCTTACAATGGTCACAATACTGCAACCTATTATCAGCTAAGAATTTCTACAGTCATTTACTTAATTATTGCATAAGGATACTTTTCTGCCTTCCGAGGTTAAGCTCTACCTCCATATTCATTTACATCTTTGCATAAGGCTACCTTTCTGCCTTCTGAGGTTAAGCTCTACCTCTATCTGAATCTTTGCATAAGGCTACCTTTCTGCCTTCCGAGACTAAGCACTGTCTCCATCTGCATCTACATTTATGCATAAGGCTACCTTTCTACCTTCCGAGGTTAAGCTCTACCTCCATCTCCATCTGCATTTGCATCTTTGCATAAGGCTACATTTCTGCCTCCCAATACTAAGCATTGTCTCTATCTGCATCTGAATTTTGCATAGGGCTACCTTTATGCCTTCCGAGACTAAGCACTGTCTCCATTTGCATCTGCATTTTTGCATAAGGATACCTTTCTGCCTTTCGAAGTTAAGATCTACCTCCATCTCCATCTGCGTTCACATCTTTGAATAATGCTACCTTTCAGCCTCCCGAAATGAATCCCTGACTCCGTCTGCATCTGCATATGACTACCTTCATGCCTTCTGAGGTTAGGCTCTACCTCCCTTTTCATAAGGCTACTTTTATGCCTTTCGAGGCTAAGCTCTGCCTCCAATTTACTTTTTCATCGAGACTAAGCATTGTATCAAACATTATTTACTTCACTTTTCTTTCGGGCTAAGCTCTGCCCTTCAATTCACAAAACTAAGCTCTCTCTTGTAAGCATCATAGTACTGCATTCTTCATGGGCTGAAATATCGCCAACTTATACAAAGGCGTCATCGTTTGGAGGCACCATCCTCATGTCCCGAGAACATCATTTCATGCCCTGCGAATCCTGCATCAAGCAACCCATGGCCCAGTACATCATTGTCTGAGGACGTCATCCTTAACCATCCTAAGACTACATTCATGGTCCGACGGGAACTTGAATCATGTTTAAATTTACGCACAGTATATGCTTGTATTGCTTATTTGCAGGTAACTAGGGGAGCAACAGTTATCCTAGAAGGAACGGTCCCTCTATACTTCGTCGATGATTCCTGAACTAAATACGGCCTGATTCCTGTAAAACCAGGGATATGTAGGCAACTCATAAACTAAGGTGCGACCTAAAACTCTTCAAACCGTTTCGCTCAGTCAAAATTGGCCATCATATCTTTACCCCACAACTCTTTCATCCTTCCCGGGTAAAGAGGGGCAGCTGTTGATACCAAATTTTTCCTCAAATTATTTTAGAGCTTGCATATATACCTTCAAAATTAGTTTTTATAGTAATTGATATTTTTCTATAATTTTCCAACATGTTATTAATTTATTCTAATTTATCCAGTATTTTTTATCTCCAATAATTAATCCCAAATTGCATTGCAAATGATTTCAAAACATGTCTTGGCTTAATATATCATTTTTAGGTCCTATTAAGTCCAAATTATTTCACAAATTAGCCGAATTAGTATTATTTGGCTATAATTGTAATGCCTTTGCAATTATAGCCTAATTATGTATTTTATGCTATTTTGACCCAATAATTAGTCATTTTATATTTTTAATACTAATTAATCACTTCAATTTCATCTATTTATCCTTAATTTCATTTTTTTCATAATAATTAACCATTTCTATTAATTATTTAGCTATATTTATGGGTATTCAACTTTTAGCCACTTTAATTCTCAATTTAAACCCAATTTACCCGGACCCCAACCCAATTAAACGGCCCAAACACCCCCAGGCCCAATGCCTTAGCCTACCCGAGCCAATTCTCATTTAATCTGGACCTTTGATCATTTTTAATCAATGGTCCAGATCCTTTATTACCATAATTAAACCTATGGCTACCCCCCCCCCCCCCCCCCCCCCTCTCATTTCCCCCACTTCATTCTCACCCGTCTCTCTATCACCCTCTCTGGGACTCTCAAGAACCTTTCCCCTCCGTTGAGCTCTGTCTCCCTTCTCCGGCCACCTCCCTGGCCGGAAACCATAGGGTTCTCACCACTCCTAGCATGTGGCTCTCCTCCCATGCCTGTTTGACAATGTCATGAGGCCCTCAAGAGAACCTGGAGCGGTTCAACTCCAACCTATGGCCTTTCATGCCATTCTACGTCCATCTACGGCCATCCGAGTAAGATTTCTTCATTTTCTGGCTAGAACCAGTGGTTGTTTAGCCGATTCTCCTTCTCTCTAGGTTGTCTCTGTGAAACCCTAACTATCAGTCTCTGATTCTCATATATCTATAACAGATCTTGGCTTATTCAGAGTTATTGTAGTGTTTTCAAAAGGTTTTCTGATTATTATGAAGTGACTCTTCATCTTCGAACTAGGGTTTTCAAACCTCTTTTAAAAAATGATTTCCCTTCATATTTTAAGTATTATCTTATGATTTTCTTTATGTTTAAGCTTTATTTGAGATTTTCCCGTTGTGTCTGAGTTATTTCGCTAAAGACCTTGCTCTGAGTTTGTTTTCAACAATAGGTTTACCTGTTCTATTATGTTTACTATGTTCTCATGAATACTCTGTGATTTCATGATTTTTACCCTATGTTTGCTTGTTAGGGTTTCCGGTTGCTATTATCTTTGCTTATTATGTGGTTCTTTGTTCATCGATACCTTTGAATCTTTACCTCTCCTACTTGTATTATGCTTATTCAGTAATTCATGTTTTGCTCTATGAAAATCCCTAATTCCAAGTGATTTTACCCTATTTTAATTACTAAGGTTTCTGATTCTCTCATATTATGTGTTTATTCCGTGTAATTTGTGTTGATTCCTAAATCGGTATTACTTCTATTTGAATCCCTAACTTCCCTATGATTGATTTCCTTTACTAATTTCTTGTGATAATATCTTTACTAATTTTTGACCATTAGTTTATTTCTTGCCTTATTACATGACTGACTACACTGTCAATTGATGCTTACGTTATTTCCTTAATTAAGACCTTATGAACCTGACCCCAATTCCTTACTCTGTACCTACTATATTTGAAGTCTTTCCTTGTTTGTTGTACATGATTTCTTTCCTTACCTGTTACCTATTCTGACCGTTTGAAATTAACTCCCTTAATTAAGGGAGTACTTGTAATGATTTTAGACTAATTGATTTTTGAGTTCCATAATTACTGGACAGTCTGATTATTACCTTATATTACCTAGCTTCAAACTATTATATATACTACTCTCATTAATTGTCTTCAACACACGAATACACACTGGTTCAATAGCTCTCTCTCACACAACTAAAAGCTTTATGCTCTCTTTCTGTGTACTTGTTATTGTTCTAAGTTAGCCGGCTGCAAGCCAAGGCTAACTATTGTGCTCTCATATCCTCTACTTTGTGTTTATTGTCCTCTTCACTGGTATGTTCTAATTTCAATTTAAGTTCCCAAACTAATATGTTTCTTTTGCTGTTTCAATTCATTGTGTTTCTAATATGCTTTTATCTATTGTTTTGTTGTTCAACACGTAATTAAACTCTTTGCCCCATTGCTTCATCTTGTATGACAAGTTATGTCTTACCTTTTATGTTCAGCATGTTCTCATGAACTCATAAACTTTCTCAATATGATTCTACTCTATTTCTATACTTGTGTACTGGTTGTTTATTTAAGGCATGCCTCTACTGATTTTCTACTTTAAGTTGTTTTGATGTCTAGTATAAACCTATACTGTCCCCTAATCCCCTAAGGTATTACTGATTCTGTAATTAGGCTCCTGAATCCATGACCTTTGCCTATTATGTAACGACCGGACCGGTTGTTTTGAGCTCTATCGTGTCGTTCAGCAATTTGACATTATGAGCAGCTTCATTTCAGGTATTATGACTCGTACGCATGGTCGGAATTGAAATTCGGGAAGTTCGGGTAGGTTTGGAAAGAGAATTCTCATGTCAAAAACCTTAAGTTGGAAGAATCGGCTAAGAATGGAATTTGGAGTAAACGGCATTGGAATCAGGATCTGAAGGCTGCAGCAGGTTCGCATGATGATTTCGGACTTGGGCGTATGTCCGTATCGGGTTTTGGATAACACGGTTTCGACGTATATTGTGGAAGTCAGCATTTTTGAAGGAATTTCCTAAGTTTGGCTTGAAGCGCATTTAAGTGATATTGATGTCCGTTTAGAATACCGAGGCTGGGAATAGCTTCGTATGGTGATTCTAGAGTTGGGAGGGTGATAGGAAGTGAATTCGGATTTCCGGAGGTCATTTTGAAGTCATTTGGCTTAAGATATAAATTTGGAGATTTTTGAAGAATCCGACCGGAAGTGGAAATTTTAATATCGGGGTCGAAATGCGATTCCAAAAGTTTGAGCAGGTCTGTAATGTTGAATATGACTTGCTTGCAAAATTTGGTGTTATTCCGACTAGTATTGGTCGGTTCGGCGCATTCCTAACGAATTCAAGAACTTAAAGTTCTTATGTTTGATTCTAGGGGTTTTGAGGTGTGATTATTAGTTTTGGCGTTGTTTTGGGTGTTCTGAAGGCTCGAGCAAGTCCGTGGGATGATTTGGTACTTGTTGGAACGTTCAATTTGAAGTTCCTAGGGCTCGGGTGAGTTCCGGGTAGGTCCCGAGATGTCTTTAGGTTAAAATATAGTTGTTGTAGGTCAGAGGGGTCAAATCTCTGAACCCACCACCGCGGTCCGCGGTCCTTTTTGTGCTGGCCGCGGTGGGGGGCTTCGCGGCCGCGGTCGTGTTTTCGCGGTCCGCGGTGGAGGAGCTGAGCCACTGGTCCGACTTCGGAGGCCTATATCATTTGATCTACAAAGAATTTTGAGATTATTTTGAAACGAAAGTTGTAGCCCTTCGTGTCTAGTTTCTATAAAGCTAAAGACGTCGTAATGTGGACATCTGTAGAGAATGTTATGGCCAAACTACCAAAGGATGTCACTGCAGTCATTTTTCTTGATTTTCTTCAGTTTTTCTTGATTTTTGCTAGTGCGGCTGCGGTCCATTTTTCGCGGACCGCGGTGGGGGGCTGAGAGGACTATAAATAAGTGGGATTTTCAGTTATTTTTTATTTTTCAAGACCCAAAAAACATAAGAGACGATTTTCCAAACACCATTTCTTCTCCAAAACGTTGGTAAGTGATTTCTAACCCATTTTCTTCACTCCTTAACTTCTTTTTACAAGATTGCATCCTAGAATCTAGGGTTTTCATGGTGGAATTGGGAATTTTGGGTAAAACCAATGAATAATGACATTTGGGGATTTAGACCTCAAATTGAGGTCGAATTCCAAACCATTTATATATCGGGGCTCGGGGGCGAATGGGTAATCGGGTTTTGGTCCGAATTTCGGGTTTAGACCGAGCGGGCCCAGGTTCGATTTTTGACTTTTGAATACTTTAGAAAACTCACTTCCATGCATTAGAATTGATTCATTTAGCATTTATTGACATAGTTAAGTAACTTGTGGCTAGTTTCGAGTCCCTGGGAGACGAGTTTGGAGTTTCGAGCGCATTCTTGACCCGGAAAGTAGGTTCGACACGAGGTAAGTCTCCTTTCTAACTTTGTGAGGAGGAATTGTCCCCATAGGTCAACTAAATGAATATATGTTATTGTTTTCGGGGGCTACGTACGCACAAGGTGACAGGAGTCCGTGCGTAGCTACTGTTATGCCATGTCCGGGTAGTCTAGGACCCACATCATGCCTTGCGTTCTTTCTAGAAATGGATTATATACTTTATGAATTTATGATTTATGAAACTTTGGTTTTCCCTGAGATCACAGAAATTGGTAATTTAAAGGAATTGTTTATTGAAAGTAATTTAAGAAAATGTTGTATGTGAATATGAACGCTTCGCAATTTACATTCCGCGAGCGGAGTGTTATTTCCCCCACTCTCATGGGAGCGGGCCGTACGCCACGGAAGATTGAAAGATGCACTAACGGTTCGGGCCGTTCGATCCTCGGCAGTGCATAGATATGATTATTTTTATGGCAGAGATGCATTTATGGTTCGGGCCGTTCGACCCTAGGCAGTGCATAGATATGATTATTTTTATGGCGAAGATGCACTTATGGTTCGGACCATTCGACCCTCGACAGTGCATAGATATGATTATTTTATGGCAAAGATGAACTTATGGTTCGAGTCGTTCGACCCTCGGTAGTTTAGAGTTTACTTTTATTTTTGGTTCGGGCCGGATGACCCTCGGCATTTCCTACGCATATATATACATATTATATACCACTTGTGATTTGAATTGTTAAATTGTTTTAAAGACGTACATTGTTAAATGATTTCATGGATAATGACTTGACAGATATTTGGGGGAAAAATGAAGAAGAAATTATGTATTTACTTCCAGTGTTTATTGAATTGCAGTTACTTTTAAAGTTTACTGATTTTATTACCCTCGTGTTCCGTTTGCTGCTGTCATATATTGTTAAATTACATTGTTGGACCTTAGTGAGTGTCAAGTCGACCTCTCGTCACTACCTCTCTGAGGCTAGGCGGGATACTTATTGAGTACACGTTGTTTTCATACTCATGCTACACTTGTTGTGCATTTTGTTGCACATGTACTTTAATAGCGATAACGGTGGTTTGGAGACTTAGGCGAGCTGCATCATCCGTAGGCGATCCGCATCCGGCAGAGTCTTCCTCTATGTATTGTATTTATTTTATTCTAATATCCTTGTCCAACTTGTGTTTCGGACAAGCTTTGTAGCATTTTGTAAAAAGTCTTAGAAATTGCTCATGTACTTGTGACACCGGGTTTTGGGATGTAATTGGGTTGTATTTTTACTAAATTTGAAAAATCGACTGTTGCTTTTACTTAATGGATTTTTATCTAGTTATTATGTATTAAAGTGAAAGATAACGATTTCGAAAATGTTAAAACATGAATTTATTTCAACTAATTAATGATTGGCTTGCCGGACAGTGGTGCCCAGCGCCATCGCGACCTTATGAATTTTGGGTCGTGACATATTATGTGTTCACCATCATGTGCTTTATGTGTTCCCAGTCCCCCACTACCCCTGGGTGAATGCTTGTGGTATTGAATCTGTCTTGGGTCTGTGACTTGTGAATGTTACTAAGCCTATTTTGAATCTGTGTTAGGTCTATTGTTTGTCAATCACCCTGCTCCCTTCAAAGCTGTTTTACTAAGTACATTTCTCCTTTATTTTACAAAACTATATTTTAACAAGTCTATTGTCAATCATTTTCCTACTAGAACCTTTTCAAAACTATGTCAAGCACTCTCACTCTACTCTTAGACCCTTAAGTTCCGCGCCCCCTTAGTGTGTGACTGCTTTGGGATCCTTGAGCTCCCTCTGAACTCTAACACACTAAGGCTGTCCCTTCCATACTGCAGTTACTCTACTATGGCTATGAAATCTGGGTGTGAGCACTGCTCGGAACCCCTTGAGGTCCTTAGGGAAATCTAACACATCCGGATTATAAGAAAGGTTGTGAAACACAATATGTCAATGATGTCTTGGAGGTTTTGGGCCTATGTGTAGGCTCTCTATAGAATAACTTCTTATTTTCCTTATTTCAATTATGTAATTCATGCTCAATAGCCTGTAATAATTTATTGTAAACACATATTGGGGATGGCTAGTGAAACGGGGAGGGTAGTTATACATTATCCAATTATCAATGGGTAAAGATCATGCCTTAAGACTTTTACATCATATGTGCATCCATGTCATACTAGATATCATGTTCCTAGGATTCCATGCCCACTGTTCATCTGCGCTTATGGTGATCACTTAGAAATACTGCTCTTAGGTTAATAAATAACATCAATAAAGAGTTGTTACTGATATGCATTCATAACTCAAGCTCTATGAAACCATGCCTTTATAAATTCTGCTATTTGCACTAGATACTCTACTCTTAGGATTATTGTTTCAGCATCTCAATTGACATGCATATACATTTACCATTCAGAAATCCTGCTCTTAGGACAACTAATGTACACTGCCGCTAAATAGATCCTTCTTAACAACTCAGTAATCTTTTGTGCATTTAGAAATCATGTCTTAGGAATCCTGCATATTCTGAAACCATGTTGAAGCATTTAGAAATCCTGCTCTAGGAATCTGCACCTAAAATCATGCATATTCGCTCAGTCACACCTAATTAAACTATTGATGCACGAAAAGGGTATAAAATAGTCTCCCCTATGTTTTAAACAAAATGGCAAAGAATCATGTGTCCCCTGCAAAACCTAGAACATCATTATTTAGGTAACACAACTCCTACACTATTTTTTATTAATAATTCTGTAACAATTGAGTATTATGCCACGCCTAGGAAAGCCTTAGGTAATTAAGGCTGTTAAAAACTGGAATGCGCTTCTTTCACGTGTACTGTCTAACTATCAACATGCTTAAAATCAGTAGGCAAAAATGGATTAAGACTTCCTCTCTGAGTTATGCAATAAATCTACCTCTTTGTTATTATCACTTAGACACCATGATTTAGGATCTGAATTAAAATGAAGACCTTAACTGTGTTTGAGTCATGCTGATTCTTTGTATTATCTGTGGAGGTACTTGAGCCCTTTCTTGTTTACATGTTATCCTCCAATCTGCAGTCCTATCTATTTTCTGTATGTTGCCTTAATATTTACCTTTAAACCTGAGGGTCTGCCTAAAACCTCCCTCATCGGATAGAAGTCCTAAACTCCTCCGGGACTAATAGGAAGGGACGGGTAACAACATGCAATAGAGGTTGTGACCAACACTCACTCTAATTACCTTTACGGGGTGGGAAAGGGTAGATATGGAAATGATGACCGGTGCACTAATACCACATGTAGCCTCTCTTTGAGGATTGCATTACCGGGTATTGCATTGATGTGATCCATATTACAAACAAACTTAGGATACCCCTACCCTGTAGACATGTTTAGACTATAATCCTTTTTCTCAAAATCTATTAGCTATTAAATATTTTCAAACTAGTAACATATGTGTGCTTAGACTATGAATATTTCAAGATCCCCCACTATTTGGACATTAATTTTGTACTTACTAGTTGTACAAATTGACAAAGGCTATTTGGCCGGGAACTACACTTGTGGATTCTGAGGGGTGCCTAACACTTTCCCCTCAGGATAATTTCAAGCCCTTACCCTATCTCTAGTTGTCAAACATAGTTGTAAATTAACCCCCAATAGGTGCCCTAACGCACCTTAAAACTGTTAGGTGGTGACTATTTGAAACATGCAAACCCCTTTCCCAAAAGGAATAAGTTGTCCCAACCAATGTCGTTAACCCTTTAACCGGCCCCGAAAGGAGTTTTAGGAAAAAGGGGGCGCGAAACCCCCCTCCCCTTATATAAAGGGGACCATTGTCATTTGGTAACATACATGATATTCAATACAACAAGAACATTCTCTGCTCTCCCACTTAAACATATTCAATGTTTGTTCCATTGATTTATTGCTTTCATTTATTGTGTTCATTAATTGTTCTTAATTTATTTCTCATTATTGATCATAAAGGACCATTCTCGAGGCCCTCAATACTATTATTCCCTCAGCGGTCACCCATTATCAAGCATTATTACTCGACCTTGAGGCCCAGTCTCGGTCGGCTCGAGACCCTACCTTGTGACAAGTTGGTTTGCATATCACTATTTTCCTTTACTCTTACCTTACTTTTCTTACTCATATCTAGCATCTATTGCCTAACAACTAGTATTAAAATAAATCATGTATTTTTAGAACCACAAAATCAAATAGAATTGTCATTACCATTTTCAAGGCAAACATATTGGTTTTGATGTTGGACACTGACCTTCTTCCTAGCTCATCACTACTTTAAACCTAAGGTTAGGTTTTTTACTTACTGAATACATGGGGTCGGTTGTACTAATACTAAACTCTTGCACCTTGTGTGCAGATCTTAGAGCTGATATTGTTGTGTATAGTGGGAGCTGGAATTGAAGATGTACATGCGTTTCAGAGACAACTGCCACTTGTCCTTGGTAGCTTAGGTTTTGAAATTCTGTTTATGTATATTTCATACATATGGTGTATTCATTTCGTACAATCTTTGTAAATTCTGTGTCTTAGAAGCTCATGAGTTGTACTGCCAATCCACGGGATTTTGTAATGAAGTTCAGTTATTTAATTCGTTGACTCATATTATTTTCAATTGAATGAGTTTATGGTTATTTGGATTAATTAGCAAGTTGGGTTAGGTGCCATAACAACTAGTTGGATTTTGGGTCGTGACAAGCTTATATCAGAGCTCTAGGTTCAAAGGTTCTACGAGTCATGAACAAGTGTCTAGTACAGTCTTGCAGATTGATAAGATGACTTCCATACCTATATTCGAGAGGCTACAAGGCATCTAGGATAAACCTCCCATCCTTCTTTCCTTATAATGCGGCACTGATTCTGCTTGAAACGTATCCCTTTGAATTCATTCTATTCACTCGTATGTTTTATGAGTGCTTGGTATGAACAGTGCATCTACAATTTGTGATTCCGTAGATGAAGTGCGAGATATGTCTTCTGTGTCTTGGTGATGGTCCAGTCTGGAGCACTTGAGGGCAGGTTTAGACCGCAACTTGGGCTTGATAGTCTCAGTTGTGTCACCATATGTTGTAGGAATAATATGTCTGGTGGTGTCCCTAAGAGTGGGATTTGTGTCTCGGTGAGTGGTAGGATAGCTATATGTGAGTATTATGTGGTTGTGGGATGTGTCTAGATGGTTTGGATGTGTTGAGAAATGTTTGCTTAAGTTATGAAACGGCTATGGATTCTCGATATTCGTGGGTGTGTTATATATTCATAAGTTATTAGTATTTTGAGGGATCTTCCATGTTGTTCATTTGTGGAACGAATCGAATTCTTATGGCTTGATGACCCATTCAGATACGGGAAGATTTAGTGATTGCATAGTAGTTGTGGCAATGAAAGGGCATAAAGAGATGCCATATTGGGGCGAAGCAGGTGGGTTATCTCCAACGAGATATTCTGAGGATGTATGATTCTTATGATGTTTTTGTGGGAAATATTTCTTCTACTAGTGGGCCATGTGTGTTGCATTTGAGCTTTGATCACTTGAGGAAGTTGCCTTGACTATCATGAGGATGGACAAGCACTTAGCAAGTGATTGAGGTATTTTAAGATTAGTGCTACATGAGCTCATAAAGGTTTTGGTCAAATCACAGTGCGAGGTTATGATAGTTAGGGGATAAAAGTATTGTGGGTTATCGGATGTTATGGTCTGTGGATTTGAGCCAAGTGGGGGAGTCAATTACTTACGACCAGATTCTTTGGTTATGCGTTATATTAGATTTTGTCTGACGCATACTTGTGGATCGGTTATGACTTGATGAGGTTGACTTTGAGGATAACTCAAGTAAGGAAAATTTTGGATGTGTGAGGTATTGCACTGTAACGACCCGGTCGGTCGTTTTGAGAGTTAGTGCCCCGATCCCCTAATAACTGTTTTTCCCGTGCCTATTTCTGCTTTTGCGACTTGTCGGAATGTTGAGTTTTGAATTTCGGAGAGTTCTTGGACACATAGTCCTTATATGTGAGTTTAGGCTTTAGAAATCGGGCCGTAGTTGGAACGATGTGAAGACGGATCCGGAATGGAATTCCTTCAACTCCGTTATCTCCATTGGGTGACTTAGGGGTTAGGAGCATGTTCATAATGTTTATTTGAGATATGTAGTAGATTTAGGCTTGAATTGGCAAAAGTTGGAATTTCGGCGATTTTGGCCGATAGGTAAAATTTTGATTTTCGGGCTAGGAATATAATTCCGAGAGTGGCGGTAGGTTCGTAGTGTCATTTTTGACATGTTAGAAAATTTTGAGGTCATTCGGACTAGTTTTGACGTGTTTCAGCATCGGTTGTGGAATTCGGAAATTTGAAAAGTTCTTAGGCTTGAATCCATGTATAATTTGTTATTTTGATATTTTGGGATGTGTTTTGAAGGCTCGAATAAGTTTGAATGAAGTACTAGGATAGGTTGGTAAGTTTGGTTGGGGTCCTGGAGGTCTCGAGGATTATTCAGATGCTCAACGAGTGATTTTGGAACTTGGAACATAGCTGAACCATTGCTAGTTCTGGTGTCTCGCACCTGCGGACGAGGAACCGCAGGTGCGGAGTATGGGTTCGTATATGCAGAATTTGGTCAGGGGTTGCCAGTGGTCGCAGGTGCGGTCTGGGTTCCGCTGGTGCGGGACCGCTGATGTGGCCAATTGACCCAGGTGCAGACCCAGACTTGTTAAGTGAGTTTCCGCACCTGCGATGGATTTTCCGCAGGTGCAGTCCAAGAGTCGCAGGTGCGGAATCCCTGGGCTATTTATACAAAAATCCGAGGGTTTGAAATTCATATCTCCTAAAACGATTTAGAGCTCGGGTTTTGGCGATTTTAAGTGAGTTTTGAAGATGAGCTTCATAGGTAACGATTTCTAACCTTAATTCACTTGTATATCATTAATCTCTAGCAATTTCCTCAATCTAATCAATGAATTTGGGTGAAAAAAATCATGAAAATGGGATGAAGGTTCCCCAAGTAGAAATATGAGGATTTAAGGAGATTTTGACGTCGGGTTTTGATGATTCTTGTTCCAGTGAATGGGTGTTCAGAATTTGTAATTTTTATCCGTTTCCGAGACGTGGGCCCGGGAGCCATTTTGGGAAAATTTCCTAATTTTGCGTATTAGCTTCGAACTTATTAGCTATTTGATTACTTAAAGTTATATTTACATTATGCAATCGAATTGAATAGATTTGGTCCATTCGGGGTCGGATACTCGTGGCAAGAGCGTGGTATTGACTTGATTAGCGCAGTCGAGGTAAGTAGCTTACCTAACTCTGTGTTGGGGACTTCCCCTTAGGTTGTTTTGATACCCTTTTTGTTATATGGACGCCGTGTACGTGAGGTGACGAGTGCGTACACGAGCTATTGTTGCTAATGCTCCACTTTTCCTTTCATGACATAAATCATTTATCCCAATTTCATTGTTTCATGTACTAACTGTATAGTTTAGCATAGGAATAAGCATGCCTGCCTGTTTTACTTGAGTTTCCCCTAATTGCTTGTGATTTACCAGTTTTATCCGTATTTGCCTATGATTGCCCCTGAACTGTTTAAATAAACTGTATCCGGTATTCATTTGCATTGCATATTTAAATTGGTACTACAGATGAGATTCCAGGAGCATTCCCCCTGTACTGCATTGCATATTTAAATTGGGACTACGGACAAGATTCCGGGAGCTTTCCCCTTGTACTGCATTGCATATTTAAAATGGGACTACAGACTAGATTCCGAGAGCTTTCCCCCGTGTACTGCATTGCATATCTGCTAATGTAAGATACGGTGTGCTGAGCCGAGGGCTCCCTTTTACTATTTCCTTTCAACTTACTGTTTCTACTGTTTTTACCTTAGATTATTATCTCTCTCTGTTCAATTTTTAGACTGTTTTACTATAAAAATCCAGTAGATCCATAACCTGGCATTGTCACTACTTAACTGGGGTTAGGCTTGGCACTTACTGGGTACCAATTGTGGAGTACTCATGCCCTTTCATGCACATGTTTTTTTCCCATGTGCAGATCCAGGTACCAGCTCCCAGTTTCATGCTAGGAGTCCCTTTAGCAGCTGCCAGGAGACCGCGAGGTAATTCTGCCGCGTTCGCAGAATCCCACGAGTCCCCTTTTACACTAGTATAGGCATAGATGACTTATGTATTTCTGCAACTTCTTTGTATAGAGCTATATTTAGTATAGAGTTTGTGACTGTCGTGACATTCCGGTTTTTGGGAAGTGAAATTGTATATATGCCGAGCGGCTAAATTATGTGTCTTCTTCTTCTTTTCTATTGAAATTATTATATTACTTTTTTTATCCGCAAGTTTAGGCTTATCTAGTCGTAGGGAATAGGTGTCGTCACGATACCCAACGGAGAGAAATTTAGGTTGTGACATGCACTTTGCGGATATATAGAAATCTTGGGATGACTCGTGTGAGTTATTCGAGGCTGAGGTAGTGTGCATGGAGTGGGGATTCAGTTAGTTACTTAGAGATGTGTGTTACTTCTTAAGGTATTTGATTGCTAATGGAGCATGTCCCATTTTGATGGTACATTAGAGATTAAAAGCAGAGTGGATGACTTTCGAGCAAATTCTAATGAGTTTGTAAGGCCCCGTAAATTTCACCAAGGAATTTGAAGTTTTGTGGTTCCGAGGAAGACTTATGTGTTTGAGGATAGTAGGAATTGTTCGTGACAAGATTTTTGGGTTGAAGAACGCACTGAGGAGTTGATGGAAATTTTTGGCAAACGTAGCAAATTTTGAGTTCTATTTGTGTGGGCCGCATAATCATCGCAGAGTTGAGCAGGGAGTTTGTCCAATTTCGAAGGTCGTATTGTGGTCCATTGCGCGATCGCATAGTTTTTTCGAGGTCCGCATTTTCCATCACATATTTGGCTTGAAGAATTTTGTTGGGTCATGTTGCGGCCCATTCTGCGGCAGTATAAGTGGTCTGTGGACCGCAGACGTGTCGCAAAATGGTCTAGTGCTGCCAATCTTTTTGACATCATTTTCGCGATCCATTTTTTAGACCGCATATATGTTCTACGGTCCATTCTGCGACTGCAGACCTGAGTTTAGAGTGTCCAATTTCCTAATTTTATAACCCGATCCCATTTTGATAAATACCCTTTGGGGCTTATTTTGGGACATTTATTGTTGACTTTAGAGAGAGGAAAGAACATTTTAGAGAGAGAAGGAGTAAACCTTATGTTCTAATCACATATTCTTGCATCAATCTTCAAGAATCAAGAAAATCCAATCACTAGATTATCATCTATCAGGGTAAGTCCTACTACTGAGTTTCATGCAAGAGGTAACAAGTTTTATATATATATATATATATATATATATATTATGGGGTTGGAAATAGGCCATGCATAAGACAATAGGTAGTAGTATGTGGGGTTAATGAACCATTTTAGGTAGTTCTTGTCAAAATTGGTTGAGGGAGGAAGGGATTACCATTGTAGAGCTTTATAGTCTATTTTGCATGCTATCTGTTTAACAAAAATTCTAAGAGAGTTACAACATGTGAATCCTTCTAATTATTATCCAATGTTCGCTATCTTCCTATATATTGTTATTTCTAGAAGTGTTGGGACGTTGTAGTAACTTAAAGAAAGATCAAACAAGGTATGTTGGCTAATCTCCTCTTCTAGAATTGGACACCCACAATGGCCTTGTAAGTCTCGTGTTTCTCATTATAAATTGATTATCTCGAACAAGCCTTGTGTCAATTGATGTATGCGTTCAATTTGTATTCCAAACTTTCTTGTATGTTGAATTCCTATGTGAGAATAGTGATTAAGCATGGGTTGTGTGTTAATATGTTATAATTTGGAAATGTGATCCTAATGAAAACTAACATGTCGAATTGTGAAAGAAATCACATGTGCCTAAGACCCTTGATTTGGTTAGTTTCTTGGATGTGTATTTAAAGCCTTGAATAGAATTCCTTGTTGTTGATAGTCTATAACGAGGCTTAAACTTAAAATATGTGTGTTAGAGATATAAAGTGTGGCCAACGTGCTAAGAATGAAAGTCATACTTGTGGTCAATGGTGCCGAGGAAATGAAATGATGTGAGAAAAGCTTATGAAATATGCCTTGATTTCATTACTCCAAATTGACTCGAAAATAGAATTGTCTAAAAGTTTATGTACCCAAGTTATGCCCAAATTTTGTTGTTTTACTTAATGTTGTTCTTTGTATGTACTTTTGTTGTGTTTAAAGTATTTACTGCTAATGAACCTGAAGTTGTGATTTCCATGAGATTTTACTTTTTTCTATTTATGAGGATGATCCATGAAAGTAAAGAAATTATAATGTTAAATATGAAATACGGCCAAGTGCCATGAATGATATTATAATTGTGGGCACAAGTTCATATGAATTGAAAGGAAGAGAAAGAACTATGAAGTGAGTTGATATATAGAAAGAGGTAATGTCTCAGGAGAGACGACCTAGCCGATCGGGCTATGATCGCACGCCATGCCGCACACATGGTAGTGATGGTGCTGAAATTATAATTGAAATTTAAATTGAGGTTGATGTCTCAAATGATGAGGCCTAGACGATTGGGCCGTGATCGGACTCCGTGTAAAAGTGCGGTGGTATTATGAATGATGGTATATCGGTACTAAAAATATCCCAACCTAGATGCATGGAAATTTACTTGAAAACTTATGTGTTTCTTAACTTAATGTTTTCGTATAATTTAAGGCTTTTATTGATTTCATGATTGTTCTCCCGTGTATTATTATTCATTCTAATGAGATGGTGGTTAGATATACATACTAGTACTATTCGACAATATTAACGTCCCTTTTGCTGGGCGCACTACATCTTTAATAGATGCAGGTGGTTCCACATCATGCATCATTTATCAGTGATAGCAGTACACCCCCCTCCCAACAGACTCATTGAATCCCGCTTCATTCTGGGGTTATACATTATTTTTTTATTGTATTATCGTGTTTTGAGTTATAGCCAGAGCCTTGTTGCCGGCGCTACTATCGTACTCTTTGTAATTATTAGATTCTTCGTAGACATAGTGTGGGTTGTTTGTGGGTGTTGGGAAAGTCAAACGAGTTATTTTTTGTTTGAACCATTTATTCCACTTTGGCCTATGAAAATGTGCGTATTTTGAGACATTAAAAATGAAGTAACTAATGGAAATGATTTGGTATTGTATACATGATCTCTTTATTTTGTAATTAATGTGAATATGTCTTCTCTTAGTCACTTGTGAGTTTGAGTATAAAGTATCTAACATGCTTGACCGGTCGTGTTCACTCGGTCGAGCATCGGTCGTGCTCCCTGAGTTTGGGGCATGATAGAGTTCATAATTCATATGTTATACTTGAGGAATTTCTTGATTCGTATAGGGAGAAGCTATAAGATTTTCATTGGATGGTGTTGGGAACCACAATATTTCAGTATCATTATTAGATTCTACATTTCAGTATCAGTGAGGTTAGTGAAACAACTTTAGATTCGTGGGAGGTCTCTTTAGAGTTGGCATTGCAGTTGTGGTACTATTTGCTGCTTAAGATGGAATATGTTATGGGCTTTTGGACAACATGGTTTCAGTCTAGGACCTCTTGTGTTGTGCTTTGGGTAAGGATCGTAGTGTTATGGGAAGGAGAAGTGTTGTCTTGAAGGTAATTCATAAGAAACTTCGAGAAATATGTCAGCTTGGTAGTGGTTTAGATCGACATGGTAATGGAAATGATCGGTTCCTTTTGTTCTCTTGATTTGGTGTGGATTCACTTGTGTATTATGGCGATACTCTTGGGTTGAGAAAAATGTTGCTTGGTTGAGTTAGGTGGATCCGATTCTGATGGCTTGGTCTTTTGATAATGGGTTTCAAAGAGTTCTCGATAATTTCAACCACGGTATTAGATGAATATTTTCTACTGGCATGAGGAGTATGTTACAGATGTGATTTTCTATTGAATGTATCAAGTGGAAGGTTTCGGGCTTATTGAGTATGTATCTTGCCTGTTACTCAAAGTTGATAATGGTATTATCATGTCTTCATATGATGGTATGATAGAGGTGGTGCGTCTTGTGGGATTGAGGTGTGCATGTATAAGTTTGCATTTTAGTTGCGAATGGATGATCATGAGTTTTAGACAACACATACGGTTTGTGATTATTAGAAGAATGTTTGAACTATTTTGATATTACCTTAGAAGAATGTGTAATTCAGAAAGGCTTATTGTGCTTTGACTTATACATGCATGACTGGTATTATGGCATTCTCCTTGTTGATTGACTACAAACATTCAGATTTTTCTATGAGGCACGAAAGAATTATGGACGCATTTCTCGTGGAATGATTATGTATGAAGGATGTGTCATTCATCTGTGTGATTGAGTTGGGATAGGATATTGAGATGTTAGTATTCTCATGATTTGGATACTAGGAGTCTCAATGGTAGATTGTTTCTTGGTTGCGGACTACAAAGTTGAGCCCATGTTAGCAAGTTGGTAGTATGTAGTATTGTTAGATTATTGTGGACTTCTGGATGGTTATTTATCTCTTTAGTAATGACCGTAGTTTCTTTCACGGCCCATTGGTAGGCTTAATAAAGACGGGTATTCTACACCGAGTCAGATTTGTTGACTCAGCACGACTATTGCTGAGGGGTGTGTCATTCGATTGGAGTTAAGCTTGTTTATGTTCTGATGTGTTCTATGTGTTACTCTTCTAGGCTACGATTGATTGTGATCTATTGGGTATTTTCACACATGATGCATTTCGATTTGGGGTTTTGTGGTAAAATTTGAGAGAGATAGTTTCTGGGATGTCGAATAGTTCACTGCGTCATGATTATGGTCTTTCCTATTAAAGCATATTGCGCTATTCGTTTCTTCATGGTTATATTCATGCACTTCGTGTGTTTGTTTTCTGTTCGCGTGTGGCTGTTGATTTTGAGCAATAATGTGTGAGGTATTTCATGTGGACTGGTATTTGTACAGGGTCACGCATCGCAATTGAGTTATGATCGGACATGATCCTTTATTTTACATTCACGTGTTTTGGTTCTACTATGTGTGATTTGTTCACAACATTTCTCTTATGGTGGTATCTGTTGAGCTTGTAGGACAGTTCTCGCATTTGATTCTCTTTCCATTTTTGGGTACGTTTGACTTGTTGCTTATTGGTCTGGTGTATGGATTGCATGCTTTGTGTCTTTAGGTGGCATTGGTGTGGCATGTTAATAGAGCAACTTGTCTTTGATGATACGAAGTCATTAGACCAAGAACAAGTGCTATTGGATTTGATTAAGGTACGTTCGGAAGAATAATATCTCTAGTACTCTTAGAATTGGCTATGGTTCTTATTGGGAGAGAGAGAGAGCTCCACGACTTGTTTATTTTGGATGTTTGAGCGTGTTTATTTCACCAGTACAGATATTGTCATTAAGGAGATATTGTGGCTGGAAGTAATTGCTGTGAGCATCAAATTTATGATATATACCATGTGATAATATCTTTTGTTGTGGTTATGGCTTGATACAACTTGTTCAGACTTGCACAATATATAGATTCGAGAATCAGGTCTTACAGTGAGTTCCGGTTGTTCGAGATTTGATTTTAAGGGTTATGGGGTACGATTGAAGTAAGGATCTTCAGCTAGGTTATGTTGCTAGGCTTATATGTATTGGGTGATGTGGACTACCAACGATTTATGTGTATGGAGAGTTTATAGAGTTATTTGATGACTTTGTTAGATTTTGGAACATTCGAGGACGAACGTATGTTTACGTGGAGAAAATGTAACGACTTGACCGATCGTTTTGAGCATTTTTATCTATTTCGGTGGTTTGAGTTAATGAGTAGCTTCATATTATGTGTTATGACTTATGTGCATGGTTGATTTTTGTTTCCGAGTAGTTCTGGATTGATTTGCAAGAATAATTCTTAACTAGGAAGCTTTAAATTTTGAAGAGTTTCCCACGTGTGCACTTTGTGTATTTGACCTCGGATCGAAGTTTTGATTGTTCCATTATGTACGGATGGTGATTTTGGACGCAGGAACCTGGATTTCCATTTGGATGTTTCTAGAAGGTTTTGGGTCTAATTGACGAAGCTTGCAATTTCAATGTTTGTAAAGTTTATAAGTTTGATCGGGAGTTTACTTTGACATAATCTAGATCGTATTGTGGTTCCGATAGTTGGAATAGGTTCGTTATGTTATTTTAATCTTGTGTGCAAAATTTGAGGTCATTTCGAGTATATTTGATATGATTCGGTATGAAATTGAAAGTTCATTATGTTTGATTTGAAGTTCAATTCATAGTTTTGATTTGTGATTTTTGTCCGGTTCAGAGGGGATGGCTTGAGTTGATGTTTTGGTTGACTTTGAGTATTTGATTAAAGACTCAACAATTATCATTTGGGTTGGTTTCTTTTGGAATTATTTGATGTTTTTGAGTTGCTTTTTGCTAGTTTCAAGCCTTTCAGATGTTGATTCGCGCGAGATGGCATTTCTACCGTATTGTTTGGCTTGCTCGGTGTTGGAATTGGCTTGTTCGAGGTAAGTAACATATCTAAACCTGGATTTGAGAGTAAATATCCCTTAAAACTATGATAATTGAGATGGATTGGGGATGACGCACGTGCTAGGTGATGGGCGCAGGTGCGTACACCGAGGTAAGTATTCAGGTAGTTCTTAGATGATTACATACCTTGTGTTTCCTATCATGCTTCCTTGATGTCATGTTTTCTCAATTTATGTGGCTACATGGGATATTATACATGCTAGAAATCATGCTTGGGCTACGTGCTCAATTGTTTGAGACATGATAAGGCTATCGTCGCCATGTTGAGCTATTTTCCTTTGTTGTAGTCACATTGTAAAGTCATGATAGTTACATCCCCATGTTGTATCTCTACCTCTATGCACTTTTGATATGTTGTTGCACATTTTGTTGGTGTCCATGTATGTGTACGGCTAAAATCGAGAAGGCCAATTTTATGTTTGTTATGACATTCGGCAGCTTGTTCGCATAGGATCCCAAGTATGGCCCGAGGTCCGACCTCAAGCCTCCCTTAAGTTTGATCCAAGGCAATACAGGCTCAAGATTGACATATGAAAACGACACTGAGATTGAGGCAAACAACTCTGTAACAAAGTATGACTCCGTACTTAGACATTAACTAGCAGAATCAATCACAAATCTTTGTAATAAATGATAATGTACTATGTTGGGATTTCCCCTCCTATATAATGGGGACCCTTATTATTTCTTGGACACACAATATTGAATACAAGGAACAAGAACATTCTCTGCTTCATTAGCCAAACATTCTCTATTTCTCTCTGTTAGCTCATTTACTTACATTTATTGCCTTCCGCTAATTGTTCTTCATTAATAGCTCATATTTGATCATAAATAGCATACCCCGAAGCCTATATTTGATCATCCAACAGTAGTCCCGAGCCTCGACAGTAGTCCCGAGCCTCAAGCCAATCCATAAACAGGCCGAAGCAGGGTGGCAGACAAAGCTTGGTACGACAGGCACACGGAGCAAGCAAATATATCCCAATACAACTTCAGGAATGACGTTTCAGGCATCTTACTAGCCATGAGTGGAATCAAAGGCACCAGATGGCCAAAACCCGTACTGTCAGATCCTTCGCAGAGGGAACCTAACATGCGAGTTCCACGGTACCCACGGCCACAGAATCGAGGATTGCAGAAAACTCCAAAAGGAAGAGATCCGATTAGCCATCAAAGGATACTTGCAAGAGTTCGTCGGCGGCAAAACCATAAGTCTTCCCCAAGGAAGAGCAACAGCTAGAAAAAGCGGAGCAAGAAAGCTCCACCATTTCGTGTATATGATCGTCGGGGGAAACGACATCCCTCAAGGACCTGTGATTAATCGGGCAAAAGTATCAACTGCAGTGGCAGAGCAGATTCGGAGCCATATACCTGGAGATATCCTTATATTCAGCGACCGGGATCTTGAGACCCCGCCTCACCTGCATAATGATGCACTGGTAATTTCCTTCCTCTTGAATGACGTTAAAATTAAACGAGTACTTGTGGATCCAGGTAGTTCGGCCAACGTAATCAGGTCGAAAGTAGTGGAACAACTCGGGATGTTTCGCCGATGTCATACCCACCTCACTAACCCTTAACGGATTCAACATGGTCGGCGAGACGACAAAACGGTAGATTACCCTCCCGGTTAACGTATCAGGGACAATCCCAAACACCAAGTTCTATGTCATCGAAGGGGACATGAGGTACAACTCATTGCTTGGAAGGCCATGGATACACAACATGAGGGTGGTGCCATCAACTTTACACCAAATGATGATGTTTCCAACGGAAGGTGGCATAAAGATGGTATATGGAGAACATCATGTGGCCAGAGAGATGTTCGCTATCCACAACGAGCCACAATCGCCTATCCCCCCCACCTTAAAGGAACTGGAGGAGAGAATGACCCCCAAGGACGACGAGGAAGATTTTCTCCCCCCCAGGCCTTTGTCTCACCCGAGGAATCGGATGTAACCAAATCAACACTCGAAGAGCTGGAGCAGGAAATCCTGGTCAAGCAGTCCCCGGATCGAAAGTTATACCTGGGAACGAGGTTAACCTCCGAACTCAGGAAAAGTTTCACTCAGTTTCTTACCAATAACATTGATTGTTTTGCTTGGTCCCATTTATACATGGCAGGGGTCCCACCCGAAATAACCACCCATCGGCTAAGCATCGATCCTAGGTTCAAACCGGTCAAGCAAAAAAGGACGCCTCAATCCGAGGTAAAACACGCATTCATCAAGGATGAGGTAACGAAACTCCTCAAAATAGGGTCTATTAGGGAGGTAAAATACCGCGATTGGATGGCCAATGTGGTGGTAGTACCAAAGAAGGGGAATAAGTTAAGAATGTGTGTAGATTATAAGGACTTAAATCGGGCGTGCCCTAAAGATTCTTTCCCGCTGCCTAACATCGACCGTCTGATCGATGACACGAACGAGCACGAGACCCTTACCTTCCTCGAAGCCTACTCGGGGTACAATCAGATTCAAATGAACCTCGAGGACAGGGAAAAAATTTCGTTCATCACGAAGTACGGTACGTATTACTACAATGTCATTCCTTTCGGGCTGAAAACTGCTGGAAACACATACCAACGGTTGGTTAATTAAATGTTTGAATGTCAAATAGGCAAGACCATGGAAGTATATATGGATGATATGCTAGTTAAGTCCCTACGCGTAGAGGATCATCTGGCCCATTTGCAGGAAATGTTCAATATTCTCAGAAGCTATAACATGAAGCTCAATCCCGAGAAATGTGACTTTAGAGTAGGATCGGGAAAATTTCTAAGCTTCATGGTGTCAAACAGGGGGATCGAAATATATCCCGAAAAAATCAAAGCCATCGAGGAGATCACGGCGGTTAATAACGTGAAGGTTGTGCAACGGCTGACCGGGCGGATAGTGGCCTTGGGATGATTCATATCAAGATTGTCATATAAGAGTCATCATTTCTTCTCCTTGCTCAAGAAGAAAAATAGCTTCGAGTGGACTCCCGAATGCTAGAATGCCTTGGAAGAGTTGAAGCGGTATCTGTCGAGCCCACCTTTGCTCCACACCCCAAAAAAGGACGAAACATTGTATCTATACTTGGTCGTGTCAGAGGTAGCGGTAAGCGGTGTACTGGTTCGGGAGGAGCAAGGTATGTTTACACCCAATTTTTCCTCAAATTATTTTCAAAATTACATATACACCTTTCAAAGTCACTCTCTGCAGTAATTGATATTTTTCCATAATTTTCCGTATTTTTATCAAATCATTTTCCTGTTATTTAACATTTGATGTCCCACAATTATTTACAATTATGCATGAATGATGTTACAAACAATTTCAAATCATTTTTTCTTTCTCAATAGGTCATTTATATCTTATGTTAATCCTATTGAGATTTTATTATTTCACAAATTATCCAATTTGGCATTATTTGGCTATAATTACAATGACTTTGCAATTTTAGCCTAATTGTATATTTTATGCTATTTTAATTCAGTAATTAGTCATCTTATATTTTATATACTAGTTAATTATATTAATTTCATTTATGTAGCCTTAATTTCATTTTTATCTAATTATTAGCTATTTTTTATTAATTATCTATCTATTTTTAATGGGTATTTAACAAATAGCCTATTTCTTATTTAAATTATTTCCTAAGTTATACCCAGCCCCAAACCCATTTGTAACCCATAAATGACCCAGCCCAAACCAACCCCATACCCCGCCCAATTCCGAATTAATCTGAGTCGTTGATCAAATTAGATCAACGGCTCAGATGCCCCTTACCTTAATTAACTCTAACCTACCCTCTCCCCTATGATGACTTAAAAGGTCATCCTAAGTAATTCCAGCTAAATCTGTGTTCCGAGGCCTCGAAAGCCTCCGTTAATCTCACCTCGATATACGTGCGCATCCCGGGCAGGTAGCCGGGAAACTTCCATGTGAAAATTTTATAAAAAAGGGATTTTTGAATTGAATAATTGAATAAAGTTGACTTTGGTCAACATTTTTGGTAAACGGATCCGGACCCGTGATGTGACGGTCTCGGAGGGTCCGTAGGAAAATATGGGATCTGGGCGTATGCCCGAAATCGAATTCCGAGGTCCCAAGCCCGAGAAATGAATTTTTAAAGAAAATTATTTTCTGAAAATAATAAAGGCTTTTGAAAATGAATAATTATATGAAAATCGTGTTACCGGGCCCGTATTGCGGCTCCAAAGCCCGGAACAGGTTTATTATATGTTGTTTGTCCTATCTGTGGAATTTGGTGTAAAACGGGTTTGATTTGGTTGGTTTCGGATCCAAATGAGGAAAAATGGAGTTAATGAACTTGTGGGGCTTCTAAAGAATTTGAAATTTGGCTTGAGAGGTGAGTTTATGTTCCCGAGGTCCGAATGAAATTCCGAGACCGGGAATAGTTCATTTGTGTCATTCATAACTTATCTGCAAAATTTGAAGTCATTCTGAGTGGTGTAGGCCGGTTTGGCGCGTTGAAGTGAATTCTAGAATTTCAAAGTTCTTAAGTTTGAACAATTTGGTTTTGGAGTTTAATTCCCTATTTTTGATGTATTTTGGTGGTTTAATTATTTGCACAAGTCCGTAGGATGTTTATGAGGTTGTGTGTGTAATTAGTTTCGAGCCCCGAGGGCTCGGGTGAGTTCGGGTAGGTATCGGAGTGCAAAAAGTAGGAAAAAATCTGGTGTTTCTTCTAGTTTTCTGGTGTCTGATACCTCCTTCAGTGCGATCGCAGATTCATCCCTGCGATCGCATATCATTGGCATGTGATGGGGTCTGATGTAATATGTAGGAAGGGGGATGCGGGGGTTAGTTGTTCAGTGCGAACGCACCTCAAAGGGCGCGATCGCGGAGGGTCCAGGGTTAATACTGTGCGAACGCAGGTGGGGTGCTGCGAACGCACAGAGGTTAGCATAGGGCCTGGGGCTGGGTAGAATTGCCCTATGCAATCGCACAAGGGCCTCTGCGATCGCAGAGCTTAAGCAACTTACCTCTATGCGATCGCACCTCATGTTCCGTGATCGCATAGCATTAAAAACACCCAGTTATATTTTTAACCCCAAAAACAGACCCATTACGGGTCACTCCCATTTTTTCACTTCCCCCTTCTTCCTCAAACCCCCCATAAGCGAAAATCAAGCTCCCCAGCTGCCATAACTCCATAGGTAAGTGCTCTTGACCTCGTTTCCTCTTAATTTCTTCAACTAATCACTAGATTCTAGGCCTAAAAACATGGAAATTAAAGTAGGAATTAAGGATTCTAGGTAAAGTTGGATTTTTAGAATTTTGAGTAATTCAACCTCCATTTGGGGTCGAATCTTAACACAAATCATATATTCTAACTCGTGGGGTTATGGGTGATCGATTTTGGTCCGAGCCTCGTGTTTGGACCAAGCGGGCCCGGGGTCAATTTCGGAATCTTAGGAAGAATGGTTTGAAATAAATAAGTAGGCTATGGGTTTGATTTATTGAGCCATTATTGATATACTTGGGTTGATTATGTCTAGATAATACCGTTCCGGAGTC